>VZQC01005922.1:717354-854365 GCA_009823505.1 Rhizomys pruinosus
ATTGTTATGTTTTTTCTTTTTTAGTTCAATTTATATGTTTGATGATATTTATGATTTTGTATTTGAACCATGCCTGTATTTCTGGAATGAATCCAACTTGTCATGATGGATGATCTTCTTGATGTGGGTCTGTATGCGATTTGCAAGTAAGATTTTTTTAGAATTTTGCATCTGTGTTCATTAAGGAGATGGGTCTATAGTTCTCCTTTTGGTTGTATCTTTGCCTGGTTTTGGTAATAGAGTGATGCTGGCTTTTAAAAGATTCTGGGAGAACTCCCTCTTTGTATCCTTTAAATTGAGTTTAATGTGTTGTAAGTCTTTTTGAAATATTTTATAGAATTTGCATGAAACCATCTGGGCCTGGGCTTTTCTTGGTTGGCGAGGCTTTCTTAATTACACCTTCAATTTCTTCATATTATTATTGGTCCTATTTAAGCTGTTGATCTCTTCTTGTTTGTGCTTTGGTGATTCCCAGGATTTCAGATATTCATCCATTTCTCTGGGTTTCAAACTTAGTAGAGTATATGTTTTTTGAAGTATTCCTATTAGTTGTCCGGATCTTTTCATTGTCTGTTGTGATATTTCCCCTTCATCACAGATTCTATTGATGTGGAGTTGTTCCTTCTTTCTTTTGGTTAACTGGTGCTAGAGGTCTGTCTATCTTGTTTATTCTCTCAAAGAACCAACTTTTGATTCATTGATTTTTTTTGTATGGTTTTCTTTGTTTCTATTTCATTGATCTCTGCTCTGATTTTTGTAATTTCTTCTTGTCTGCTGCATGTAGGGTTCATTTGTTGTTGTCTCCCAAGTATTTTTGGCTGCAGTGTTAGATCGTTCACTTGTGCTCTTTTTTGATTATAGGCACAGGCTATAAATTCCTCTTAGAACTGCTTTAAATGTCCATTAGGTTTTTTGTGTTGTATTATCATTGTCATTCAGTTCCAGTTAATGTTTATTTTTTTTTTATTTCTTCCTTGACCCATTCATTATTCAGGAGAGTGTTGTTTAGTCTCCATGTGTTCTTTAGGGTAGGCTTATCCTGGCTGTTGATATTATTTTATTGCACTGTAGTCTGATAGAATGCATGAGATTATTCAATTTTTTTGTATTTGTTGATTTTTTTTTTCCTGCTTTCCAGTATATGGTCTATTTTGGAGAATGTTCCATGGGGTGCTGAGTAGAAAGTTATTCTCTGTGTTTGGGTGGAATATTCAATAGATGTCTGTGAGGTCCATTTTGTGTATTGTTATCATTCAGTTCAGTGTCTCTCTGTTTATCCTTTGTCCTGTTGATCTATCTCAAAGACTAGTGGGGTATTGAAGTCCCCACTATTGTCATCTGGGTTAATATGTGCCTTGATCCTAAAGTTGTTTTATAAGTTTGTACACAGTTTGGTGATATATAATTCATGATTGTGAGATCTTCTTCGCCAATGTTCCTTTAATAAAAATGTAATGGCCCTCTTTGTCTCTTTTGATTTTTTTGTTTGCTTTGAAGTCTATTTTTGTCTTGATATTAAAATAGCAAACACCTGCTTTCTTTTTGTGCCATTTGCTTGGAATATTTTCTTCCATCCCTTCACCTTTAAGTTGGTGCCTATCCTTGAAATTGAGATGGGTTTCTTGTAGCAGCATATAGATGTGATTTTGTTTCCTAATCCATTCTTCCCAGTCTATGTCTTTTGATTGAGGAGTTTAGTCCATTAATATTTAAGGTTATAGTTGAACAATGAATGTTGCTTCCTTTCACCTTATTATCCATTTGGATTTTTAGTCTCCGATTCTACTCCTGTGGTTATGTTTTTATTAGTTTCTTTTCCTAGGTGCTTGGGGATAGTTGCTCCTCTCTTCTGCCCTTTGAATTGCTTCAAGAATTTTCTGAAGAGTTGGTTTTCCAGACATGTAGTCTATCATCTTGTTTATGTCAGACTGGTAACTTTAACTGTGGTGTTAAACTCTGGTAGGCTGCTGTACTTGATTGATAACTTTAACTGTGATGCTAAACTCTGATTGGCTGTTGTACTTATAAAAAGCCCTGTGCTGGGAGGATAGCACAGCGGTTAAAGGCTGAGGCTAAAAACCACCAAAAAAAGCCCTGTAGGCCAGGCATGGTGATGCACGCCTTTAATCCTAGCACTTGGGAAGCAGAGGCTGGCAGATCTCTGTGATTTCAAGGCCAGCCTGGTCTACACAGTGAGCTCCAGGCCAGCTGAGACTAAAGGAAGACCCTGTCTCAAAATACCAAAAAAAAAAAAAAAAAAAAAAAAAAGCCCTGTAACCCACACCTCATGGCCACATTCCTCCCAAGTTGAGTGTTGGCTCGCCATCATAATTAAATTAAACCCTCCTTTAAAACTAAAACAAAACAAAACAAAAAACCTTTCAATTTAAAAAATTATTCAAGTGGGGTGTGGTGGTGAAAGCCTTTAATCCCAGCACTCAGGAGGCAGAGGCAGGCAGATCTCTGTGAATCCAATGCCAGCCTGGTCTACATAGCGAGTTCCAGGCTAGCTGGGACTAAAGGAAGACCCTGTCTGAAAAAGACCTCCCCCAAAAAAAGATTCAGTTCAACAATTTTTAAGATGTTTCTTGGCCATTTTTATTTCTCCTTTTGAGAACTCTGTTCACATCCTTAGCCCATCTTTTAATTGGGCCATTTGTTTTCTTAAGTCTTTGTTGTTTTTTTTGTTTGTTTTTTTGTTTTTTGTCTGTTTGGTTTTTTTTGGTCTTTTCGAGACAGGGTCTCCCTGTAGCCCCAGCTGTCTTGGACCTCACCTTGTAGACCAGGCTGGCCTTGAACTCACAAAGATCTGCCTGTCTCTGCCTCCCAAGTACTAGGATTAAAGGAGTGCGCTACCACGCCCAGCTTAAGTCTTTGTTTTTTGAGTTCTTTATATATTCTGGGTGTTAAACCTCTGTCAGGTATGTCACTGGTGAGGATTTTCTCCCATTCTATGGGTCTTCTCTTGACTTCCTTGGTTGTTTCTTTTGTTGTACAGAAGCTTTTTTTTTTTTTTTTTCATGAGATCCCAGTGATTGTTGACTTTAATTCCTGCACAACTGATGTCTAATTTGGAAAGTGCCTTCCTACACCTATATCTTGTAGGTTACTGCTTCTGTTTTCTTCTAACAGTTTCAGAGTTTCAGGTTTCACATTGAGGTGATTTTGTTGTTATTGTTGCTGCTTTTGCTGTTGTGTTGTTGTTATTGTTGTTTTGTCTTTTTGAGACAGGGTCTTCCTGTAGCTCCAGCTGTCCTAGAATTCATTATTTTTATGTAGGTCAAGATGGCTTCAAACTCACTGAGATCTACCTACCTATGCACCACCACACCTGGCTCACATTGAGGTCGTTGATATATTTGCAGTTCAGTTTTATGTAAGGTGAAAGATAAGGGTCTAGTTTCATTGGTCTACAGGTGGTGATCCAGTTTTGTCAGCACCATTTGTTGAAGCTGCTCTCTTTCCTCCAATGTGTGTTCTTGGCATCTTTATCAAATACCAGGTGGCAAGTACTAATGTTTGGGTCTTCTATTATGTTCCATTAATCTATGTGTCTATTTTTGTGACAGTACCATTTTTTTTATGACTATAGCTCTGTAATATAGCTTGAGATCTGGTATAGTAATTCCCCCTGCATTGCTCGTTGTGCTCAGGGTTACTTTGGCTATCTGGGGTCTTTTGTGCTTCTATATAAATTTTAGGATTTTTTTCTAGTTCTGTGAAGAATGTCATGGGGATTTTGATTGGAATTGCATTGAATCTATATATTGCTTTTGGTAGGATGATCATTTTAACAATATTGATTCTTCCAGTCTGTGGGCTTTGGGGGTCCTTCCATCTTCTGGTGTCTTCCTCAATCTCACTTTTCAAAGATTTAAATTTTTCACTGTAGAGATCTTTGGTCAGGTTTATTCCAAGATTATTTTTTTGAGGCTATTGTGAATGGGAGGGTTTCCATGTAATCTTTCTCCAATTGCTTGTTATTGGCTTATAGAAAGACTACTGATTTTATAGATTTTACTTTACTGTAGGCTTCCCTACAGATGTTCAAAGCAAAAAAAGGATACTGAGAGCAGCAAAAGAAAAGCAACAAGTTACCTACAGAGGAAAACCTTATCAGAATTGCAGCTGATTTCTCAATGCAGATGATGAAAGCCAGAAGAGCCTGGTCTAAAATATTACCAGTTCTAAAAGACTATAGATGCCAACCCAGAGTACTTTATCCAGCAGAAATGTCTATTATAATTAAAGGAGAAAGGAAAATATTCCATGATATAAATAAGTTGAAAGAATTCCTCTCCAGTAAGCCATACATGCAGAGAATACTTCAAGCAATACAAAGAGCAGAGGGCAGAGATGACTATAGCCAGTCAATACCAGAAATCACTAGGCTTCCTGTGCAGGGAGGTCTTGGAGATCCACCAACAGAACCCTAGCCAGTGTCCAGTCTATAAAGAGGAAGCTCAATATAGAGGAATGTCACCTTGTGCTCCAAAGGGAAGCCCAGTCCAGCAAGACTTTACCTTGTCCTCAGTAGATGGATCTGGTTAAGAATGGCCAGAAAGAGGCAGGCTATCTGACTCCCCATCCTCTGAAAACCTGAGTTCCCCCTGAAGACCAGAACCTCAAATGACCTTGAGAAAACAAATCTGGGCTAATTATGTGGACTTAAGCACCCAAAAAGAAAGTATAACCAAAAGATAAGTAATCAATTTATTTCTTTTAAAGCCTGAAAAATTGTGCTTCCACATATTGGGCATAAAGTTATATGAAATCATGTTAAACAGGCATAAAAACCTTAGATGTTGGCCTTGATTAACAGACTAGGGTCACCTATAGCCAAAGGACAAGTGCACTATTGTTGTTAATTAATGCTCAATAATAAAATTTCCTCTTTCTTTCTAGCAACAATCTAAGTGGAAGCTCATATCCTGACTATTAAAAAGCCTGAAAAGCAGATCATAAGTCCAGACATCATGGCCAAATGAACAGAAGGAGAACCCCTTGGTCAAGAAATTCTAATGGACTTTTAAGTTGGACATTGGAATTCATCCTGTTCTTATTTCTCCTGGTCCCATGCCTAGATCATGTACCAAACTACCCCTGCCTTCATTTTGCTTTCAGGGGCACCAGTCAAGGATTTTTTCCCTCTAGAGTTATGCTTGGGGTCTTTCAGATTGACCCTCTGAATGGGGGATATGCCAGTTGCCACACCCAATATCCCTTTTCAGCATGGAAGAAGTCAGAGTGGTCGGCATCCAGATTCCCTTCTGGCGATTGGGGTGACCCTTTTCAGAGGGTAACATAACTAAACAGGAGCTAGAGATTGATTAGGCAGTTTAGGGATGAGGACCCCCCCAAAAAAAAAAATAACCAGACTCTTTCTCAGCTGAGAACTCAAAGCTTCCTAGATTAGCCAGTAGATACATATCCTTTTGGTGGCCCATAAAGAGCAGGAAAAGAAGAAAGAAAAGAGAGAGAGAAGGGAAAAAAGAGAAGTACATACCGAGCCCTGCAGACTGATTCTTTATTTCACCAGAATAAGAAATGGAAATCCCCCCTTTTTGTTCTTGTTGCTTTGTTCTGTTATTGTCATTTTGTATTGTTTCTGTTTTCCTGTGAAAAGAAAAAAAAAGGGAAAAAAAATTTTTTAAAGGGGGGGCTGGAGATGTAGCTGGGCAGGATAGCACTCACCTAGCTGTGTGAGGTGCCAAGTATTATCCGCAGCACTAGTAAAATAAATTTAAATTAAATTAAATTAATAAAAATAAAAAGAGAAACGCAAAGTACAAGATTGCCCAGGCCAGGGCTGCCATTCCCCAGGTGCCCAACACCCCTCACAAAGACGGGAGGAACATCAGAGCCATGCTGGGAGAGCTGCCCTCATCTATATGCTAATGAGCTCATGCAAGAATTACAGGGTTAATTAAGCATCATCACCCTCCCTCTATTTTATCTGCCCTGGACACAGAGCCAGAGGTAGAAATCACAACCTCTGATCAAATTAGCTGTCCCTGGGCCACTCCAGGCCTCTGTTCCCCACCAGGCTTCATAAACCAGCTCTGAGAGTTAATCATGTTTATTTCACGAGGCATAAGAGATTTAGAAAGTGATTAGGAATCAAACGGGGAATAACCAGCCCCTGAACCTGCTGCTATCAACTTCCTCCATGCAAAGGGAATGTCTTCTCACCGATGGGCAGGGTGCGCCAGGCCTCCTCCTCCCTAGCTAAAAAAGGATTATCACTTGGCAAATGGCTGTGGAGTCAGGGTGAGATGGAGTTGTGGGGGCAGGGGCTCTCTCCAGCTCTCCTGTCCTTGCAAGCCACCCAACATCCCAACGCTCATTATCGAGAGGTGATGGCTTCATTTTATATTTCCTCCCTGCTGTGTAGCCTCAGGTAAGTGATTCAACTGTCTGATCCTTCTGTTTTTTTTTTATTTATCAAATGGAGGTTTATCATTTCCCCAGAAGTGAAAGATCAAGGCAGCGATGGGCAGTGCCGTTGTCCTGGGTAGAAGGCATTAGCAATGCCAGTTTTCTGCCTTTTTTTCTTTCTTATCTCGTTACACCAGTCTTGAGTCCCTTATTATTGTGCCTGTTCAGCTCAAAGCTATGCCTTCCCCCAAACCTTCCTGTTAACTATCAGTATGCATGGGATTACTATTTGACACTCAGTCAAGGGCAGATATTTTTGGCACTAGGTCACATGTCCCTGGTACCTAAAAGACATCCATAAATATGCACTGAACAGAAGTGTGCAAGTTATTGATCCTAAAACTGGGATGTGAATTAAAAGATAGATACCAGCCTCTTGTATGGTACCTTTAACAGACATAGCTAATCAACCTAGCACTTCTCTCTGCTTATATCACAAACACACAAACCTGAGTTCAAGGCCCAAAATCCACATTTAAAAAGCCAGGTGTGCTAGCATGTACTTGTATTCCCAGCACTGGAGAGGCAGAGACAGGAGGACCTTGGGGCTTGCTGGCCAATTAGCCTAGCTTAATCAATGAGTCCCAAGGTCAGTGATAAATCCCGCCTCAAAAAACAAGGTGGTTGTCACCCAAGGAACAACAGATGAAGTTGTCCTCTGGCCTCCACACATATGCACACTGTTGCAGAAATGTATTCCCAGGAGAACATGAACACGCAGCACCCAGCCTCCCACTCCCTCAGTCCCAAAGACAAAGCCAGAAAAGACTCTCCAAAACTACAGTTCAGAAGATTCTAGTGAACTTAATAGGCTTGCTCGAAGAGCGAATGGATGAAGGGGTTACTTACAGGACTTGTTCAAAGAGTGAATGGATGAAGGGGTTACTTACAGGACTTGCTCAAAGAGCAAATGGATGAGGGGGTTACTTACAGGACTTGCTCAGAGCGAATGGATGAGGGGGTTACTTACAGGACTTGCTCAGAGCGAATGGATGAGGGGATTACTTACAGGACTTGCTTGAAGAGCGAATGGATGAGGGGATTACTTACAGGACTTGCTCAGAGCTAATGGATGAGGGGGTTACTTACAGGACTTGCTCAGAGCAAATGGATGAGGGGGTTACTTACAGGACTTGCTCAGAGCTAATGGATGAGGGGGTTACTTACAGAACTTGCTTGAAGAGCAAATGGATGAGGAGATTACTTACAGGACTTGCTCAGAGCTAATGGATGAGGGGGTTACTTACAGGACTTGCTCAGAGCTAATGGATGAGGGGGTTACTTACAGAACTTGCTTGAAGAGCAAATGGATGAGGAGATTACTTACAGGACTTGCTCAGAGCTAATGGATGAGGGGGTTACTTACAGGACTTGCTCAGAGCTAATGGATGAGGGGGTTACTTACAGAACTTGCTTGAAGAGCAAATGGATGAGGAGATTACTTACAGGACTTGCTCAGAGCTAATGGATGAGGGGGTTACTTACAGGACTTGCTCAGAGCAAATGGATGAGGGGGTTACTTACAGGACTTGCTCAGAGCTAATGGATGAGGGGGTTACTTACAGAACTTGCTTGAAGAGCAAATGGATGAGGAGATTACTTACAGGACTTGCTCAGAGCTAATGGATGAGGGGGTTACTTACAGGACTTGCTCAGAGCTAATGGATGAGGGGGTTACTTACAGGACTTGCTTGAAGAGCGAATGGATGAGGGGATTACTTACAGGACTTGCTCAGAGCGAATGGATGAAGGGGTTACTTACAGGACTTGCTCGAAGAGCGAATGGATGAGGGGGCTACTTACAGGACTTGCTCAGAGCGAACGGATGAGGGGGTTACTTACAGGACTTGCTCAGAGCGAATGGATGAGGGGGTTACTTACAGGACTTTTGGTGTTCTCCTTCCCCTCATGTTCATCCCAAGGGTCCCTGCTAGGACCCCTGTGACCCCAGAACAAGATGGTAACAGTAGCAGGAGAGACCCACCTCCTTGCATCACCTGCTTATGTGCCGTTAGCCCCTCCCCCTTATACAACCAAGGTGAGCTGGCTGGTTGGGAGGGGTCGCTGGATCCCTAGCTCCACCTTTTCCTCAGAAGGTCAAGTTTATAATCTTTGGCAGGCATTTGATGTCCAGGGTCAGCCCTTCTTTCAGAAGACTGTCTACATCACACACACGCACGCACGCACGCACGCACACACACACACACACACACACACACACACACACACAGAGTATAATAGACTTACCAATGGGATTAAGTTATATCACACAGCACAAAGGGCTTTAAAGTCAGGATGTTGCCCTGATGGACCTGACCTGATCATCTGAGCCCCAGTCACATCCATTTCCTATCTCTGAACAGAAGAGCAAGTCAGAGCTTGAAATCCTGAGATGGACTCCAGGCAATGTAGCTGGCTAGCGGACAGAGGGAGCTGTGTGGCACTCAGAGCAGCCCCAGATGACACAGGCAGGGCAGCATCACCTCAGACCCACATCCACAAGAACTCGAAGCCCAGCAAGACCCCTGGGATTCCCAGAACAGAGAACCAGCCACCCTGTGCTCTTTTAAACCACTGACTTTGTAACAATTGCTTACATAGCATCAGAAAACAGTTACAAGTTGTAGATCCCTAGTCCAAAATGCTTGGGACCAGAAGTATTTCTGATTTTTCTTTTTCCAGTTTTGGAATATTCACATGTATATAATGAAAAATCCTGGGGATGGGACCCAAATATAATTATAAAATTAATTTTTGTTTATTTGTGGGAGAGTGAGGAGAATATTCACAGGTATGTGGAGGCCAGAATTCAAGCTGGTGTTGGTCCTCAGTGGCAGTCCACCTTGTGTTTTGAAAACAGGGTCTTGGGCTGGAGAGATGGCTCAGTGGTTAAGAGCACTGACTGCTCTTGCAGAGGACCTGGGTTCAATTCCCAGCTCTCACATGAAGGCTAAGAACTGTGTTTAAACTGGGCATGGTGACGCATGCTTTTAATCCCAGCACTTGGGAAGCAGAAGCAGGCATTGATCTCTGTGATCTCTGTGAGTTCAAGGCCAGCGTGATCTACAGAGTGAGTTCCAAGCCAGATAGGGCTACAGGGAGACCCTGTCTCAAAAAAGATAAAAAAAGAAAGGAAGGAAGGAAGGAAGGAAGGAAGGAAGGAAGGAAGGAAGGAAGGGAAAGGAATGGTCTCTCACTAAACCTGGAGCTTGCCCATTAGACTAGGCTGACCAGCAAGTCCACAGGACCCACTATACCCACCTCTCCAATACCAGCATTACGAATGTGCATCACAACACCCATCTTTCTTTATATGGGTCCTGGGAGTGGAACTCAGATCCTCCTGCTTCACAGAAAACACTTTACCTACTGAGCCATCTCCAGCCCTCATATATACACACATAGCCTGAAGGTAATTCTATACAATATCTCAGTGCACCTGCTTTTTGACTGCAGCCCGTCACCCGAGGTCAGGCAGGAGTGGAATATTCCACTTCAGGACATTATGCCAGTCCTCAAAATGTTTTGGATTTTGGAGCACTTTATATTTTGGATTGGGAATCAGGGATGCTCAATCTATACGGGGAAGACACACAACAAACACGCAGAAAGTTCATCTGAAGTGAATTCCACTGGGTTACGTCTGATCCCATGGAGCCAGAGAAGGATGGCCTTAGAATTCTTCATCACACGCTGGGGAGAGGCGCCGGCAGAAGCATCAGTGTGTTCTTGATATAATGTATGCAAAGCTGCCTGAACAAAAGGCAATTCTTGCTGCGCTCCAAGAGCGTGTGAACCAGAATTAGCCCTGACCAGCTGATCAATGGAGCTATAGATTAACCCAGGAGGCAGGAGGGCCCCTGTGTGTCTGGCTGCCTTGAGGGTAAAACACAGGGAAAAGGAGCTTTGACCAGACATCGGATCCCTTTCTCTTAATATAAACTTCAAAAGTTCTGTGGTTGCAGCCACCTCCTAATGCTCACACCTCAGTGATAATTGCGTGCACGTGCATGTGTGTGTGTGTGTCTGTGTGTGCATTCGCATGTATATGTATGAGCGTGCATTTGAGACCAGCCTTATGTGTCTTCCTCAGTTATGGTCCATCTTATTACTTGAGGCAAGCTCTCTCTGCTTCCCCTGAGTATTGCCGGTTTGGCTAGACTGGCCATCCAGTGAGCCCAGGATGCCTGGCTCTGTCTTTCCAACTCTGGAATTATAGCACATACCATCATGCCTGTTTTGGTTTTTTTTTACATAAATTCTGGGGACCGAGCTCAGAGCCTCATTTTTGGGCAGCAAGCACTTTACTGAGTGATCTCCCCAGGCGGTAACCCCCAGTGTTATCTTGTGCCTGGGGTTACAATGTGCCCAGCACACATTCTGCCCTGGAATCCACTACCCAAGACGTACAGACCCTAACAGAGTACAGGACACAAAGGGGCTATCATCTCATTTGCCATTGCTACCCGTCACAGCCATAAGAAGCCTGCACACTGTAAATTCCTAGGGGGACAGCAAACCCCATATGGGACATAAACAAATAGTGGCCGTCTGCACTAGTTAAGAGTGTGTGGAGCTCACCAGGAAGTGGGGACCACCATGTTCTTCCCAAGCTCACACGTAGACAGGGAAGTTTGATCACACTTGTTATCAGGGCTCTCTACAGTGAAACGCTGAAACGACAGCTGTCTTAGCTTTCTGTCCTGTCAAAACACCCAACCTAAAAGGTGAATTCTGGCTCGTGATTTCACAGGCTCCAGTGCACTTGACCCCACCACCTTAGGCCAGTGACAAGTGGGGTAATATGCAGAGCAAACTGATCTAATGGAAACCAGGAAGGTAGGAAGCAAGGTCCCAATTTACCCTTCAATGAAGAGCAGTCCCAATGACCTCCAATTAGGACCCATAGATAGATAGATAGATAGATAGATAGATAGATAGATAGATAGATAGATACATAGAGACATAGAGACATAGAGACATAGAGACATAGAGACATAGAGACATAGATACATAGATGTCATAAGGACCAGGAGACAGGGAGAGGAGACCATAGCAGATATAAGACTGTAACCCATTTTGAAATCTAGGAAATGAATGGAGAAGAACTGACCTTCCAAAAAGGTCCAAGATTCTGTCCTTAGTGAGGTGCAGAGGCAAATTAAGGGAAAATGGTCTCTGGGTCCAGCTATCGAGAAGCTCAGCACGCATGGTGAGGGCCAGGAGAAAGCCAAGGTAAAAGGCCACAGCATGTGAGAGCCCAGGTGGAGAAAGTTAGGGAGGGCACCATTAGTGCCAAGAGAGCCTGACTGGCAAGGAGTTCATCAGGGACCCCACTCTAGACAGGCCCAGCACAGTGGAAGTAGACACTAGGGACAGGAGAGACACAATGGAGTCACAACCTTCTGTCCCACTCCTAGCTCAGGCCTTGTACAAGGACATACAAAGTCATGCGGAAAAGAGGTCCCAAGGCCTGATGCTTGGGTAACCAATAACATGTCAAGCCCCTTCACTGTGTAGCAAAGCACCATCAACACCGGAGGGCTCCCCTCTCACCTCGAGTGTTCTGTTCTTAAACATGAATCTGTAGTCAGTGATCACCAGGCACTGAGGAGATCCTCTAACAGAAAAGGAGAATCCAACACACTGGGGCACAGTAAATAGAACAAGAATCAAGTTCTGGGATAAGGAGCAGGCACAAAGAGCTCTTGGAGAGTGAAATGATAAAGGCAGAAGGGAGGAGAAGAAAGACCAAAAGGTGGGACAGGAAGTAGCTCAGGAGATGGGTCAGTTGGTAAAGTCTTTGCCTTACAAGCAAAAAGATCCAAGTTCAATCCCCAGCACCCACATAAAAAAGCCAGTCAGTGGTGTGTGCCTGTAATCAGTGCTGGGGGCCAGAGACAGGCTAATTCCAGGAGCTCGCCAAGTAGACCCAGGGAGCTCCTGGTTCAGAAAGAGAGCCTGTCTCAAAAATCAAGATGGAAAGACATACACACAGAAATATAGGTACACACACACACAAACACCTACACACAGAGACCCACGTATACACATACAAACCTATACACACAGAGAGACCACTCATATACAGATGTGCACACACAGTCATACACACATAGACATATGCATACATACAAACCTACACATACACACAGACACATACCTACACATAGATACACAAACACACACACACACACACACACACAGCTAGATCCTCAAGGCTGTTGACAGGGAGGGAAATCAAGTCTTCTCATGAAGAAACTAGAGCATTGTTAGACCTTTAACTCTGTACCAGTGCACCCAGTCTTGATCCCAAGGGACCTGTAGTTGTTGACTGCCCAGGGCATCAGTACAGAGGCGCCACACCCTTGCATCGCTGCCCTCAGCCTGAAATTGTTCTTTCTCTTAAAGTAGGATCTCTCGACTTCCCCCCATCCCAACCCTGCCATCCAAAACTCCCTCAGAGTATTTTCTTAATGAATCTCTTTTACAGAAGCCCATGTCTTTTGAGAAGGAACACTTATAGATAGGTAAGGATGCCCAAGTTTTACCCCCATGACCCTGTTGTTAGAGAGCTATTGGAAGATCTACTTCAGCAGAAAGATGGTGTGAAATAAGGAAGGAGGTCGGAATCCATCGCAAGCTACAAAAGGCAAAGTGAAGCCCTGAGACCCAGAGTATGAGAGGAACAGAGCAGGACCACGGACCCAAGTCCAGGAAAAGAGGAAAAGAAGAGAGGGGAAATTTAGCTATGTGGGAAGGAAGACTGATTCACATTGAACTGATCTGATGCAGCGCTTAGAAAAGAAGCGGTGATGAGCACACGGAAATCTCAATAAAGGGGAAACATCCGGGTGTTAACCCCCAGAACATCACCCTCAGCTACACTTTGCAGTAAGTGTAATTTACTGTCATAATGACATAAACACTATTGATTGAGCCAAAAGCTGTGAGAAAAGCATCCTGAGGGTGAAAGAAGGGCCAAGGGAGGGAAGTTCACGGAGGGCTCAGTCACCAGCTCCCATTGCAGTCAACAGGCAATGTTCAAAATGAATCAGCCGCAAAATGGCACCATCAGCACGGTATTAGAGAAATGGAAGTAGATATTAGCAGTGACTATTGCAAACGGAAATCCATTTGGCATAAATGTGTCCTTTTAAAATGCAATACTTTCAAAGGGGAGAACCGTGGTCTCTAATAGAACACACACACACACACACACATACACATGCACATCCATCCATGCATGCACAAAAGAAGCCTGTTACTGACATGGGAAGAAGCCTGGCTAGCCACTGGGGAAAGGAGGTGTAGAGCCCAGACCCCTTCACCCCAGCCAACAGCCAACACGTTTCCAGACTTGAGAATGAGGCCCCTGGAGATTAACACACTCCCAGCTGACCCAACTGGCCCCAGCCACATGAGCAGCCCCAGCTGAGCTTAGACTAACCCAGAACACAAGAACTACACAGCAGATGCTAAACAGATGATGGATGTTTTTATAACCCACTGTGTTTGGGGAAACTTTGCTATGCACTAAGAGGAAAGGGATATATATAGCTCCTACAAGAATCAGCATGTGTGCTTAGGAGCTGTGAGGTTGACAGTGTATGGAGGAAATAAATACCATGGTTCAGAATGTCCTGTAACCTCCAATCCTATCTCCAACACTTGAATACCAGTTCCTAGCAACTGTTCTTGCCAGGAAATAGGCACAAGATCCCCCAAGGGGACAGAGGAGACCTCAAACGTGTCCTCTAGTTGTACCCTAATGCTGCCCTGAGTTCTGAGCTGCACAGCTGCTGATGACAAAAAGGAAAGTGGCCTTCCGAGCAGCTCTGGGAAGCCAGAGATTTAACCACTATAGTGTATTGATCTCGTGATCAAATTTTAAGATGTTTCATCTGCCACCATTTCCAGTAGCCATGCCAGCAGCCTCCCAGGTCCATGAGCCAGAGGGAAGTGAAAGAGTCCCCATCTTGTCCTCCTGGAGCTGTGGGAGGCCTGTGCTTCCTTGACCTGGTCAGAATGGTGGTGAAATGATGGAATAGAAGCCTTATCTCAGATCTGGTTCTCTCCATGTCTCTCCTGGTGCTAGGCCTGTGCTCTGTGTGTGTGTGTGTGCGTGCATGCGTGTGTGTGTGTGTGTGCGTGTGTGTGTGCGTGTGTGTGTGCACGTGTCTGTGCGTGTGTGTGCGTGTGTGCGCGTGTGTGTGTGCACGTGTGTGTGTGTGCTTGCGTGTGTGCGTGTGTGTGTGTGTGTGTGTGGTGTGTGTGATTTCAGGGACCCTGGTAAGAACAGGCAAAGAGCACGCAGGCCCACCCAGTGCTCTGACTCAGAGCCTTCCAGAAGCCTGTCTGTAGCAGTGGGGCTGTTGAGGGCCGAGGGCTTGCATCCTTTACTTGCTCTGCAAAATGCCCTGACACAGGATGGTCTCCCGCCCCTCATCCTCACCAGGAGCCACAGCTTTTCTTTCTAAAATTTTTTTACATTTATTTATTTACTCTGTGTTTGTATGTGTGTGTGTTTGTGTGTGTGTGTGTGTGTGTGTGTGTGTACATGCAAGGATGCCAGAGTCCATGTTGAGGTCAGAGGACAACTGCAGGTATTAATTCTTTCCTTCTACTGTGTGGGTCCCAGTGATGGAGCTCAGGTCATCAGGCTCGGTGCAAGCATCATTACCCATAGAGTCATCTCACCGGCCCCTGTCCCTGTGTGTGTGTGTGTGTGTGTGTGTGTGTGTGTGTGTATGTGTGTGTGTGCATCTATGTTCATATATGTCCAGGTACATGTGCGCATGTATATACATGTATGTGAAGACCAGGGGACAACTTTGGGTCTTGATATCCACTTTTTTGAGACAGGGTCTCTCACTAGCCTAAAACTCACCAGGTGGGCTAGACTGGTGATTGGTGAGTCCCAGCGATCTGCTTGTGTCTGCTTTCCCAGCACGTCTTACACAGGTTCTGGAGATGGAGCTCAGGTACTCACTGACTACCTTATCTCCCGAGCAATGAGCTTTTCTAAGATCCAAGGTTGGGGGTATTTCCCAAGACCACCTGAAGCATAGCTCTCTTCACAATAGCAAGGAGCTGGAACCAACCCAAGTGCCCCTCAACTGACGAGTGGATAGAGAAAATGTGGTACATCTACACAATGGAGTTCTATGGGGCGGTAAAGAAAGATGACATCATGAGCTTTGCAGGTAAATGGCTGGAGCTAGAAGACATCATGCTGAGTGAAGTAACACAGTCCCAGAAAAACAAACAACGAATGGTATCCCTCATCTGTGGATGCTAGCACCAAATTACCTAATCGTATGGCAAACTGAGCAATGTCAATGTGATCTGAAAACAACTGTGCTCTTATATTGTGAATCCCTTAAAAAAATAAACAAATAAAAAAATAAACAAATAATTTTAAAAATGATCCAAAGTCAACAAAACTCAGTTTGACCTGTGGAACCTGGGGACTTTCCTGGCTTTGATTCTAAGTTGCCAGCTGCATCATGCACTACCCCCCCCCTCAGCTGACGGTAAGGCACTCACACTACCCAGCCCTGTCACCTTCACACCCAATGTCATCAATGATCACAGGGTCATAATTAAGAGAAATGACCATAGCACCTCACCCTAGAGGCCCCTCTGCTTTCTCCCCTCCTCCTTTAATCATAATTGGCAACACGCAGCCCTGCGTTCCAGAAAAATCTGAGACCTCATCTGCTAGATCAAGCCTTCCATGCACAGGTAAAATAAAACACTAGCACACATTAATCCTACCCAGCAGAAAGAATGGCCGAAAGTGAGGATTTACAGGGGTTAATCGGAGAGCAGGCCGTTAGACCCTCCCCCACTGAATTAGAGAACACAGTCACTGAAAAGTCTCCTCCAGCAAGCTGTCCAGGGAGAGGAGAGGCCAGTTGTGATGATCTTGGCCCCTATCTTCACCAGCTAAACCATCCACTTGGTCCTCTGGCTCCTGTTGAGGGACACTCATGCCCTCACAGGTGTTACCATGTTCAGCTATGTCTCCCAACCAGAAGGGAAAGATGTTGTTTGTGGTACGAGCCACAGAATATACTTCATTGTAAAAGATTACAGTGTTTTGAGAAAGACCAGCAAACCTGCTGTCTTTACAGTAGTTCAAGTAGCTTCTATCTAAAAATCTCTCATATTGAGTTAGACAGACTACACCGACACATAAAATCTAGGGCATTCCCTAAAATAAAGGGTGGTGGCTCACTGACGAACAAGTGCAGAAATGGGGAGGTCGGTTCTCTCCTTCCACCATGAGAGTCTGAAGGCTAAAGCTCAGGTTGCCAGGCTTGGTGTCAGGCGCCATATTGCCAGACCCAGGAAGAAGCTGGGTTTCTATAACTAAGCTTTATTCTCCAGATCAAAGTTGCCATAGCTAGAGCCAAGGCTTCCATGCTAGCATACTCCCCAGGAAACAGGATCCAGGCTTTGGATAAGCAGGAACTTTCAGATACATGACATCAGTGTCCCATTTGTGACATCTGAGGACATAGTCACATGCACACCCCATTCCATCTGGACTCCTTCAGCCCCCTTGGACCTGCCTGGAACTGTCAGGCAGACACCATCAATCCTGCCTCCCATCTGCCGCTGTAACTATTCTACCCAACCTTCCACTGCCAAGAGCAGGTTTGCTAAAATACAAGTTTGATCCTTGCTTAAAATCCCACAGAACAATCTCAGGCCTGGCATTCAAAGCCAGTCTTATCTGGTCCTCATAGATGTTTCATGTCTCACCATTCCCGCATGTTGTCACCTTGATAAATCCCATTTCCTCATCATAATCCATCCCAGATAACCTCTAGGGACAGCAGAGACTCAAGGGACAGCAGAGACTCAAGACCCTGCAGCACTTCACCTGTTCCTGACTCATTCAGACCCTCTTGCAATACCCATCACTAGGCCAAGTTTTGAATCCCTGCTTTTGGAGCATAAATATCCCACAAAGGCCCATGTGTGGAAGGCTTGGTCCCCAGTCTGTGGTGCTACTGGATCGTGGAGCATCCTTTGAGAAGAGGAGCCTGCGGGAGCAAGTTGGAATGGAATCTGTTTTCCTTCCACTTTCCATCTATGGCATAAGTGGTTTTGCTCCCTGTGTGCTCACACCATGATGCACTGCCTTGCCGCAGGCCCAAAGCAACAGGACCAACCAACCTGGACTGAGCTCTTCAAAGTCTATGTTATAATCATATTCCCTAAAATGAAATTGATGGGTTTGTGAAATAAAACAAATCTTTCCTTTCTATAAGTTGATTATTTCAGGTATTTGTTAGGGTGACTGAAAACTAACACAGTCCCCCTTGATCTGGAAGGATCATGGGAGAGATTGGGTCTTCTGGGACTCGGGTGCCTGGTTTACAGTATTCCTTGATACTGCTTGGCAAGAACAAACAGAATTCAACCTACCTGCACAATACATCTGCCAGAGGTAGAACAAATCCCAATTAGCACAGCAAGTGAATTTTGTTGTCTCTATTTAAGGGCACATGAAGTAATTAGGGCTTAGTATACAGAGAACTTTGAGTGTGAAGACAGATGGAACCACGTGTCACAACATAGAAAACTAAAGAGGAACTATGAATGCTGAGCATGGGTAGGAAGTGACACCTCTGGGTGGGCTTCCTCCTAGAAGAGGGAAGTATTATTCAGGGTTCAGAGAAGGGAACTGGCCAACACTTCTGTCATCTGTGGACATGGAAAGCGGCCCTGAAGGAGACGTACTTGCTCAAGGTCTCAAACCAGGATCTGTCTGAATCTAAGGTGTGCGCACTTGCATTCTCTGGCCAGGGGAGTTGAGCTCACCTTCTTTCATCTCTGAGTCCACGGAGCTCCACACACCGGGGGCTGGGGCCTCCCATGAGCATCTTCGTAGACGCTGGTACCCTGCAACTTCTTGGTCCCTCAACTACCATAGGGCATATGGGCCACTCTGCGTGGTTCTGTGGCTGACCTCCAACCAACCACACTCCCAAGCTCCTGGCTTCTCTGGCTGTGTCCAGACACAGAGATGAGAGGCTGTGGAAAGACAGCAAAAGGGCCCCACAGGGAGTGGCCTTTCCAGTGAAAGTAAGAGATGGGGGAGTGAGAGGAACGCCGATGAGCAACGCCCTCATCCTCCTCCCTCCCTCCCAGGGATTAACCAAAGCATGTATTGTCCGTACTGCCCCACCACAGTGTCCTAGGTGGCCAGGAATGTGCTCTTGATTCATGTCCAGCTGTGTCTAATGACTCCCAGTCCCCCTTCCCTCCATTGTTCCAGATGAAGCGTTCACACTCAAGCCTTACCTCAGTTCTACATTCTGGTCAACCTAAGCTCAGGCACCGTTCTGGTCGCCATCTTTTTTTATCCATTATTCCCAACCCCACCCTTCATCTTCCTCCCTATCTGATGCATCCATTCCCATATACTGGGTAGATTCCCTGAAGGAAGCAACATCCTTGTGTTGACACAAAAAGCAGAGCTGTCACCCCCAAGAGGATAAGAGGTGGTTTATCCCAGAGCCACAGGTGAGTGAGCCTGGGAACATGGATTCATGTTACTCCAAATTCCATGGTCCAGTGCGGAAGCAGTTTCATGAGGCTTTTTTTATAGTGATAGAATAAAGTCATAAAGCAAGACACTTTTCAAATACATTGGTTGAAATGTCAGGTAGGCAAGTTACAGCAAAGATGGAAACCTTTGCTATCTGCTTCAGATGTGATCTGAGGACATTCTTAGCCTTTTGGTTGGCGGAAGCTAGGGGTCTGTTAAATTAACACATTTCAACAGTTTCACTTGATAATCGCAAGGATGTTAGCTCAGAGACAAGAAAAGGCTCTCGCTGGGTGTGGTGGCACATGCCATTAATCCCAGCACTTGGGAGGCAGATCTCTGAGAGTTCAAGGCCAGCCTGGTCTACATAGCTAGCTCCAGGACAGCTGGGACTAAAGGGAGACTCCATCTCAAAAATCAAAAAAAAAAAAAAAAAAAAAGAAAGAAAGAAAAGAAAAGGCTCTTAAGAGTGTTAAAGCTAGCCCAAAATGGGCCTGCAAGATGGCTCAGAGGGTAGGAGGCTTGCCACCAACAATGATGACCTGAGTTCAATACCTAGGACCTACATGGTAGGAGACAGCAGACTCCTGAGAGTTGTCCTCTGACTTCCATATGCATCCCATAGCATGTACACATACAATAAATGTATTTTACTTAATAAATAAATTAAAAGGTAGCCCAAGATAGACCGTAATGAGGCTCTGGACCTGCAACATTCCAACATCTCCACAGTCATTGAAGTTCTAACAGTTAACAGACCTTGTAGAAGATTCAGTGTAAGGACTGGTTTCTTTCTGGTACATGGTATAATTTTGACAATGAAGAACAAAACTCTCACCTCAAAGGGAGTAAAAGATCATTTATTCTTCAGCCAAACAAGAGTAGTTGTGACCCCTGCTCAAGCACTCTTGTTGGGAGACCCAGCCATGTGCAGGGGAGCTCAGGCCCCCTGCAGACCTCTGCTTCTGGCTAGTGTTGTAAGGAAACTGCCATTTATCTTGGCTTCCTAGAAGCCCTGTGCTCTGAGTTTCTTATATCAAAATGTACTTCAGTCATTAAGACACTGGTACGAGCAATAGTCGTGTAGGAAAAGCAACTTCATCTCTGTAAATAAATCACCACAGCCGGATGTGGTGGCACACGCCTTTAATCCTAGCACTTGGGAGGAGGGGCAGGCAGATCTCTGTGTGTTCAAGCCCAGCCTGGTCTACAGAGTGAGCTCCAGGTCAGCTGGGACTAAAGGGAGACCCTGTCTCAAAAATATAAATAAATAAATAACCACATAGCTCAAAAACCTCTTCCACAGTTGAACAAGGCTTAGGGTAGAGTTCTCAGAGTTCAGCCATCACAGCAGTCTCCAGCGCTCTCTGCACAGCCAGTTTGTGTGACAGAAAAGGCAAAGCCCATCCCACCTCAGGCCACCCCCTCTGCAAATACTCCTCCAGGCAAACCTGTGATGATTTCTGGGCAGAGAAGCCCACAGCCTCAGGGGAGACATCCTGACCCTGCTGTGGAAGGGGATCCAGGAGACTCAGCCTCAAGTGCACTGCCCAGTAGACACACAAACACACATACACACACACACAGAGGAGATAGACAGACAGACAAAAATGGAGACACAGAGACAGAGGCAGAGAGAGAAGACCATGAGGAAACTACACAAACCCTAGTGTAAACACATGCCTCTAGCTACCCACCTCCCGGCCTGAGTCCCTGGAACACCCAGCTTTCCCCTGGACCTTGCATATTACATCCCATTCCATTCAGAACAAGATGTTGCTCCAAAACCACCTTGCATAGGGAACTAGCCATGAATTTGGGATGCAGACCCCTAGCCACATTGGGCGGGAGGACTCAGGTAAGCCTCCCAAGGACCCTCAATTTCTATAGGTCAGCCATCCCCAGCTCCCACAGCAGTCAACCAGATCCCCCTGTGGCAGCGGTGGGGGGAGGTACCTGGAACTACCCCCATGTCAGCACAGAAGTGGAACTGGAAGAGGCAGGGGGAGAGTGTTCAATGTCCCTGTCCTCAACGGTCCACCCGGCTGAGCCTTAGGTTCAGCTGAAGTCCAGCCATCAGAACAGGCTGTCTCATACTGAGGGCTCGGGAGGGGCCCACCCACTTCCTGATGAATTATTTATCAGGCGCACATTAACCGTGGGTGACATCACAGGCATTTGAAGGTAATTTGTGGAAAAGTATTGTTAGAGCAATTGATTTGCAAATTCTTTGACAGGGAGAACCAAGCACCAAGCAGGCAGCGGAGTGAAATGGAGACCTTTTTTTTTTTAATGTATTTGGGAATAATTGATTGAAAGCTAAGCTGTGTAGCCAGTGAGAAAATGAGATTATGCTGTCTGTTATGCAAAGAAATTGTACATTTTGCAAAACAGCAGGATGAAGAGCTGTCGGAGCAGGCGGCTGGCTTCTTCTTGGGGGTGGGGGAGGGTGATGTCTTTCTTTCCAAATTTGAATTAGTGGCTCCTCAGCTGACCATAAACCAGGCATGGTGGTCCATGTCTGTGATCCCAGCACTCAGGAGGTAGAGACAAAAGGATTAAGGCTAGCCTGGGCTCCATAAGACCCTATTTCCAAAAAGAAAACAAGAAGCCCTCATCACTCATTACGCCCTCGCCCCCTCCTCGGGTCCTCTCTCTCCCCCCCATTTGGTCCCCATGGCTCCTGGGCCTTAGCCAGACCTTCACCAGCCATCCTCTGAGGTGCGTCTAGGACCAGGCTGGCCCAGGTTTGACCCTTATGGACCCAGGACCATAGATGAGAACCCCAAAGAGTGCAAGGATGGGGAACTCACACCTTGCTCTGCTCTCCATAGTCAGCCCCCCAGCAATCCACAATGCCTTGTTAGAGATGTGAGTCAGAGTTGGGGAGCACCCATTAAGATTTCCAAGTTTTGTGTCCCAGAAAAAAGAACTGAAGTATAGACACATGGATAACAATGGAAGTAGAGAAAACTTGATTTTTTATTTTTTGGGGGGTCTTTTCGAGACAGGGTCTCCCTGTATGTAGCCTCAGCTGTCCTGGAGCTCACTCTGTAGACCAGGCTGGCCTTGAACTCACAAATATTCGCCTGTCTCTGCCTCCCAAGTGCTAGGATTAAAGGTGTGCACTACCAAGCCTGGATGAGTAAATTTTATTAAGAGGAAAGCATTTGGGGGCTAGACACATGGCTCAGTGGTCAAAATGCTTGTCTTACAAGTGTGAAGACTGAATCCGCAGAATCTGTGTAAAAGCTGGGTGGGTGGGGCCTGTAATTACAGTCTCAAAAAGGCAGATACCTGGGAATTCCCCAGGGCAGGCTGGCTGGGGAGACCAGCCATATGTGGAGTTCTGCGTTGACTGAGACCCTGCCTCATTGAAAAAGGTGGAAGAACTGAGAATAATTCCCATAGTCAACCTCCGGCCTCCATATGCACACATACACATTTGCATGCACACACTTGTGCCCACACCAAGACCTGCATCCTAACCCTTTCTTTTTTTTAACGATTTTATTATTTTTATTCTATTTTACGTGTATGAGTTTATTCCCTGCAGGTATGTAAGCACAGCTGTGTAGTGCTAGAAATCCTAACCCTTCCTAACACCCACCTTTTCTGGTATTGGAGTTCCCAGGTTTTTTTCACACTTGTTCTATTTTATTACACGTAGTCTGGAGGCATGTTCTATTTTATTACACGTAGTCTGGAGGCATGGTCCTGTCTTCTCCTACCATCAGCTTCTTTTAGATGTTACTCTTAATGACACTTTCTCTCCATCCTAATACCTGCCACATTCTTAGACTGGCTTGTCCTCCTCTGAAAACTCCAGGTCTCCAGGATGTGATGCTGCTTCTAAGGCTGAAAAGATGCCACGGCCTCTTCCCTGCCACTCCTGCTCTGCTTCCTGCTAATCCCGCAGTGCTGCAGAGCCCCACCTTCTTCAGACGCACACACCCGCACCTGCCTTCCTATGTGCTGGCCCGTCTAATTGGTCTTAACAACTACACATGTATAGTTGAATGCCACATCCTCCAGGAAGCCTTCTCTGACTGCCCCTGGCAGACAGTCAGGCATCGCTCCCTCTGTCCTTCCAAGCACCAGTTTGGTCACTAGTGGGATTCTTTCTTACCCACATAGTGAACTTGGAGGTAACAGGTGTATGCCTGCCGGGACTTAATGCATGAATGAATGAATGAATGAATGAATGAATGAATGAATGAATGAAGGTCCTGACTACATTACTGGATCCTTTTATTTCTCTTTCTATGAATCCCTGTGCTCTTCTAGCATTGGCATCCTCGACAGTTTCCCAGACTGAAGGAACAATGCAGCCGCAGCACCCAGCCTGACAGCCTGGAAGGGCTGGTTTAGGATGCAGCAGAAAAGTAGAGCAGAGAAAGGCATGAAAATTAACATATGAAAGAAGGCCGTTAGCAGAAAAACTGGAAACTCTTCCCCTTTTGGTATTTGAAGGGGATGGAGAGAGCTGAGATGTGGAAAAGGGCCGGTGCTAAGTAAATAACCCCAGAAGAGTCAGGACTCTCCAGGCCCAGCACCACGGAGCCTTGGACCTTTCTCTAGCTCTGGCCTATACCCAGTTACAGACAAGCCTCTCTCCCTTCAAGGACTGTCTCTTCTGCAACTGAGGGGGAGCAGGAGATAGACTTGCTGGGCCTGGTGGTGCGCACCTTTAATCCCAGCACTCCGGAGGCAGAGGCATGTGGATCTCAAAAAGGAACTTTTATAGGGATGCTTGCTTGCGTGGCCAGTGCTTTACTGACTTTCCAGACATCAAAAGGCTGCTGGTAGTGACACAGAACCCCACCCACATAGTGGGTGCATCCCAACTAAACATGAACCTTTCCTGGAATTCCTCTCCTCCTTTCCCTTGCCACCCAGAGATCAGGGACATCCTGGTTACTGCTGTAAAACCTGCTCTGAACCCTGTATACAGGAACGCACACCCCCACTGTTCTTTGTGGGCCTGAACTCTCATCAGAGCCAGCACCATGCTGCTGTCTATCTGTCCATGGTGTTAATGACTCTTCAAATAAACTTCTTTTTTTTTTAATTTTTATTTATTTCTGTATGTGCATGAATGTACTGTCTGCATGCAAGTTTTTGTGCACCCGTGTCGTGCAATGCCGCGGAGGTCAGAAGAGGGCATCGGATTCCCCTGGAACTGGAGTTTCAGACGGTTCTCGGCCGCCATGTGGGTGCTGGGGATCGAACCCGGGTCCTCTGCAAGAGTGGTCAGCGCTCTTAACTGCTAGGCCATCTCTCCAGCCCTCAAATAAACTTCTTACTCAAAAGGATAGACTACCTCAGTGTCCTCCTTGAAGCCTACACCTGAGATCTTTCACCTTCAGAGGGTGGAATTACAAGAGGGGTGAGGGTTCCAAGGATCTGAACTCCAGTTACTTGGGTAAGTGCTTTACTGAGCCATCTCCCTGACCTTACACACACACACACACACACACACACACACACACACACACACACACACACAGTTCATTCATCATTCACCTGTAGACAAACACTTAAGCTGATTCCATATTTAGACAAGAAAGTTGCTGACCATTTTCTTCGCAGTCCAGCTCCTCCTAATATTATCCCACACTGATAAGCAAGGACCAACCAGATCTCATCTTCAACTGTTTTAACATTGCCCCTGAGCCAGCCTGACCTGTACCGTGCATATGCATTCAAGGATGACCAAACACAGTCCTCCCTAACCCCATAGATCCTCCCAGGGCAGAGGGCAAAGGATGACTCATAACACTGTAAAGGCAGATACAGGGCAGCCAAGGGGCTGGGACACAGCTGGTGGAGGGACACCCAGGGAGATCTGCCTGGAGGAGGTGTCTGACCAGGAAGGATCAATGACAGAGAGGCAGGCAGGATATTCAAGAGCCTTTGGAGTTAGGACTTGGTTTGGGTATCCCCAAGAAGCCTCTGAAGAATTTTAAAGAAGTCAGGTTTGAGCTCCCAGAAGCTAAGTAGGTTTAGGAATTACATACGTATCGGATGATCACTGAGTAGACCAAAGCCCAGAGAGAGAAAAAATTCACTCACAAGCACACAGGACTCGGGGAAAAGACAGACCTATTACCCAGGCTTCCTGTCTCCAGTATCGCTTTCCTGCGGGAATGATACCCAGGATTGTTGACAGACACCTGAGCCCCTCCTTTTGGCTCTCAGACTTCATGGATTCCCCAAGAAACTGGAATTTCTCCAAGAACTCATGTTTGGAGAAAGAAGAAGATGAAGTCTGGTGTCCATCAGAGGGTCATTTGTCTCCTGGAAAGAGATTTTATACCATTCTGACAACTTGTCAGACCACCTCAAAGGAGAGACTGGAGCCCAGGCAATGGTGACCAGGACTACTTAGCTATGTCATCTACCTAAACCTGTACCAGGAGCCCGACGGACTTGGAGGGTCACCAGATCTCTTTGTTCCTCTTCCCAATATGGGCACATTGAATAAATCTCCTTTCTCTCTTTTTCACCATTACTTGTCTATTTAATCACCCTACTGAGGAGAAGTGGCCACGCCTCGCTTGTTAGAGCTACCAGGGCCCAGACTCTGACTCTGCCAGCTCTGATACCATCATCTCAACACTGCTGGTTGACGGGAACCATCCCCATGTAACAAGCATGAATCTGAGCCCCAGGATGCCCATTAGACTGTGCCAGGGACACCTGCTGAATTATCTATGTTCTTGTGTCTCAGGACAAAGAATTAGGCAAGAGACACATGGTTAGAAACAGCCTGGTACTGGCACAAAAACAGACCCACAGATCAATGGAACAAAACTGAAGATCCAAACCTGAGCACATGCAATTTCAGCCACCTCATATTTGAGAAGGGAGCCAAGAAGATTCAATGGAGGAAAGACAGCATCAGCAGCAAATGGTGTTGGCAAAACTGGATCACCACTTGTAGAAGAACAAAATTAAACCCCTACCTCTCACCCTGTACAAAAATCAACTCCAAATGGATCAAAGACCTCAATGTGAAACCCAAATCTCTGAAGGTGATAGAAGAAAATATTGGCAGTAACCTACAAAACATAGGCATAAGAAAATACTTTCTAAATCAGACAGCAGCTACACAGGAAATAAGGTCAACAATTGACAAGTGGGACCTTATTAAACTCAAAAGTTTCTGTACAGCAAAAGAAACAATCAAAGAAGTGAAGAGAAAATCCACAGAGTGGGAGGAAACCTTCACCAGTGATACATCTGACAGAGCATTAACATCCAGAGTATATAGACTACTTAAGGAGTGGGGTTGGAGAGATGGCTCAGTGGTTAAGAGCACCGACTGCTCTTGCAGAGGACCCGGGTTTGATTCCCAGCACCCACATGGCAGCTAAGAACCAGAACCGTCTTTAACTCCAGTTCCAAGCGAATCCAATGCCCTCTTCTGACCTCTGCGGCATTGCACAACTTGGGTACACTAACCTACATGCAGACAGTACACTCATACACATAAAAAATAATTAATTAAATTTTAAAAATTGTTAAAAAAAGAAGCAAGAAAACAAATCACCCACACAAAAGATGGAGTAAAGAGCTGAACAGAGATCTCACAAAGGAATAAAGATGGCTGAGAAACATCTTAAAAGTTTTCAATGTTGCTAATTAAGGAAATGCAAATTAAAACCACTTTAAGATTTCATCTTACTCCAGTAATACTGGCTATGCTCAAGAAAATAAAGAATAGCACTGTTGTTGGGAATGCAAACTCATACAGTCCCTATGGAAAGCAGTGCGGAGAACTTTTAAAAGACTCAGAATGAGCCTGCCACCTGACCCAGTCATACCACTCCTGGGTATATACTCACAGTATTCATCCTATCACAGAGATACATGCACATCTATGTTTATTGCAGCTCTCTTCACAATAGTGAAGAGCTGGAACCAACCCAAGTGCCCCTCAACCAAAGAGTGGATAAAGAAAATGTGGTATATCAAAAGGTAAAATGCTTTACCACTGCATAGAACACAATGGAGTTCTATGCAGTGGTAAGGAAAGATGACATTATGAACTTTGCAGGTAAATGGATGGAACTAGAAGCCATTATGCTAAGTGAAGTAACACAGTCCCAGAAAAACAAACAACATATGCTGTCCCTCATTTGTGGATCCTAGCACCAAATCTCTATTTGTAAGGCAAACTGAATAATTCTTTTTCCTTTCTTTTTTAGTAAATATAATACCTGATGTTACTCGTCAACTTGCTATGTAATATAGAAATGTAAAGTAATATTTTTTCTTTACCTACATACAACTCTACTGTCAAATTGTAAATCTCTGAACATGTTTGGGAATTAACCTATAGTTTATTTTCAGACATCATAATTTTGGTATATGTGTGGTGTGTTTATATGCATATTTTGGATTGATACATATTGAAAGGAACAACAACAACATAAGCAACTGGTTCAAAGAACTGACTGAAACAGTAAACTTCTGCCCAAAACAGTAAACTTATGCATCGAAACATTTTTTAAATACTGAGAAAATATGTCAGGCATGGTGGCACATGCCTGTAATCCCAGTACTTGGGAGGCAGGGGAAGGTAGATCCCTGTAAGCTCAAGGCAAGCATGATCTATGTAGTGAGCTGAGGGACAAGACCCTGGATAGGTCACTTCCTAGAACCCACCTCTCCTGTGTTTGTATAATGCAGGCTTTTCTCTTACATGCTCTGTTCTTTAGATGTAGCCCAAGTTAGGAAGGGCTTATGTTTCTCTGCCAGCTGGTTTCTTTCATGTTAATCTTTTTCCCAGCCCACCGGGAAATCACTATATAGACCAGGCTGGCCTAGATCTCACAGAAATCCACCTGCCTCTGCCTCCCAAGGGCTCGGATTAAAGGCACACACCACCAAGCCTGGCATTTTCATGTTAATCTTGATGCAATGTTTTTAGTCTCTACTCTGCAGCCACACCACCTTGTCCAGTCTCTCTGCACTATGCTGTTCCAGCTCCCGGTCCATGAACATAACTGTTCAGCAACATTCTTTGCAAGACCTTCCTCAGATATGTGCTGTCTTCCTCCCATTAGGCCTCTGAACTCTGAAGCACTCAATTACACAAGTCTTCTAAGGCAGTTTCAACAGGAGACATTTAGTTATTTTATTCCCAAATTCTGTTCTTTACCCTTGGAGTCCCTCAGAATTTGAGACTTGGCTCCAGCGTGGTAGACATTTTAACTGCCTTAACTACAGAGAAACAACACCATAGGCTTTTGTCTTTTGAGAGTTTGGTAGGTTCCCATAGACCACAGTTAGGAAACTGACCACTTCATTTTTAATATAAAAGCCTCCCCCTTCTCCCCCAAAAGAAATCTCTGGCCAGGGGTGGTGGCACACGCCTATGCTCTCAGCACTGGGGAGACAGAGGCAGAGGATCTCTGTGAGTTCAAGGCCAGCCTGGTCTACATAGTGAGTTCCAGGACAGTTGGGGCTATGGGGAGACCCTGTTTCAAAAAAAGACCAAAAAAAAAAAAAAAATCTCCAGGCCCAGATGGCTTCAAGGAGAATTCTGTTGAATATTTAAAGAAGAATTCATGACACTTGTACAGTGTTTGCAAGAAAACAGAAGTCAAGCAAAATCTCACTACATCTTTTTTTTAAAAATATTAAATATTTTTTATTTTTTATTTTATGTGCCTGGGTATAAGTGCACCTGTGTTGCACAATGCCTGTGGAGATCACAAAAGGGTGTTGGATCACCTGGAACTGGAGTTATAGACTGTTGTTAGCCACTATGTGGGTACTGGAATTCAAACCCAGATTCTGTACAAGAGCAGCCAGCGCTCCTAACCACTGAGCCATATCTCCAGCCCCCTCACTGCTTTTATCATTTAAGAAAATTCTCAAATTTTATTTTAGTCTTTTACATGAAAAAAAATTTATTTAATGTGCTTCTGTGTGTGTGTGTGTGTGTGTGTGTGTGTGTGTGAATATGTGTGCACAGCTCTGCTGGAGCTGTAGTTACAGGCAGTTGTGAAGCATCTGACATAGGTGGGAACAAAACTCAAGACCTCTGCAAGGGCTATAAGCACTCCTAACCACAAACCCATCCCAAAACCCGTAACTTATGGGTATAAACTGAAGTTCCCAGGAAAAAATAAAAACTACATTCATTTTTAAAATATTCTATAGAGGCAAATGACTAATTAGAAAGCCAAATGGCTTCCTGACTATGAAGAGTCATAATGTTGCTGACTAGATCCAAATTATCCTGATCTAAAAGCCATTCATTGCCCACCCTTGTGTCTGATCTATTGTGATCATCAAAACCTTTAACATGGCCAAGCGTGGTGGTGCACATCTGTAATCCCAGCACAGGGAAGGTAGAGGCAGGAGGATCAGATGGTCAAGACTACCCTGGGTGACAACAGACAATTCTCAAACAAAGGAAGGAAGCTTTTTTTTTTTTCGTCTTTTCAAGGCAGGGTCTCCCTGTAGCCCCAGCTGTCCTGGAACTCACCCTGTAGACCAGGCTGGCCTTGAACTCACAAAGATCCGCCTGCCTCTGCCTCCCAAGTGCTAGGATTAAAGGCGTGCGCCACCACACCCGTCCGGAAGGAAGCTTTTTAAGATAAGCTAGCCAGACATGGTGGCACATGTCTGTAATCTCTTCACATGAGAGGCCAGGGCAGGAAGAACAGAGTTGTATCATCTTCTTATGAAAACCTATTGCTTTTTATGCTAATTTCAAAATGTATTTTTTAAAAAGAGGAGTTTAGACACAGATGTTTGGATGGTATGTTAATTCATGAATTACATTTTCTTCTGTTAAGTATGGCAGGGTCTTCGTGTGGTTTATAACATCTCCTAACCATTAGAGGATGTAAGCTTGTGGCATCAGCCGTGGGTTATTCCTCCAAGGAGAGAGCTAATAGCCAATTAGATTTGGGATATACAGACATATGGCTGCCACTGCTGCACAGTATTTCCAGGCAGATGAGGTGTAGCTGGTGCTGACGGAGGAGTCTTGCTTGACTCAAGGAGACCTATATTTGCTTTATTGGTTTAGTGGTCTTTGGTAACACTCTCTGGCATTCCAGAGACCATCTGTATACTTGCAAGTGCGGTCTCCATACATCTTTCCCATGTTTATATCAGGTCTTCAACAGCAGGGCCTTATCGCCTCTCTTCCTGCAGATATCCCAGTTTGGAGGCAAGGAGCCTTTACCATTTGTGGGGGCTTGGATCCCCTGGCCAACATCTCCTTGGTAGAATAATCCATTGTTGATGTCAGAGCTCCTGTATTAATATATTTTGTTTAAGTGCATAGCTTAAGGAGACTTTAGCATTATATTTGGTTCTGAATAGAGAATAATCCTTTTCACAGTTTCTATGTCCATTAGTCAATTAAAGAAGGCAGTTTTACTGATTTTACAAGAGAATACCTCTATAACAGCTGGCTCCAATCTACAGCTGGAGAACGACCTCATCATCATCATATTTCTCCTTATTCTATGGGGGGGAGTTAAGAAAGTCTCTTGTATTAAAACCTTTGCATAGCACAATGTAAGACCAAGTTATCTTCTACTATACATGTATTGTTTTCTTTTTTTTTTTTTATTGATGCTTGTGTGTTATTCATTTAAGTCTAATTTTTACCACATTTCATGTTCAGGCATATATCCCCTTCCCTTCCCCCAACCCCACCCCTACCATCCCAGATCATGCATTCTTCCATAAGTTTTTCTGCATCTTTCTCTGCTTTTTTGTTTGTTTTGGTTTTCATTTTTTTTTTAACAATAAGTGATAACTTTGAGTACAAGGCATCCTTCCATGTAAACGCAATTTGCAAGCAGTTGTGGGCCCAAACCCACACAGCTCATGGCTCCCACAATCCAGCAGGGGGGGCTTGTATGTTCAATCAAGTTGATCAAATGATGTTCCAGTCTATATTGTTTGTAGTTTCACCATTAACCCCAATTGCAGCCACATTCTACCACGCCCCCTTTCCGCAGATTGTTCCCCTAGGCTCTAGAAAAGGGGCACAGGTGGATGAGAAGCAAAAACACTCTACTTTCTCTTGGAGTTGATGTCTTGGTCTCTCAGATTTCTGGCTGTTTTCTTTCATGGGCTGCAGCTTGTCCAGGCATAACCTTTCGATCCTACTAATGAAGCACATGCAATGAGATATTTTAGGTATTTAAACAAGTATAATATATAAGCCTTTTCGATCCTACTATAAAGCACACACAATTAGATATATAGGTATTTAAATAGTACTAATTTGTTATGGTAGGTTACTTTGGTATAGTCTCCTTAAGCTATGCACTTAAACAAAATATATTAATACAGGAGCTCTGACATCAAACAATGGATTATTCTACCAAGGAGAGTTGGCCAGGGGATCCAAGCCCCCACAAATGGTAAAGGCTACTTGCCTCCAAACTGGGATATCTGCAGGAAGAGAGGCGTAAGGCCCTGCTGTTGAAAGACCTGATATAAACATGGGAAAGATGTATGGAGACCGCACTTGCAATATACAGATGGTCTCTGGAATGCCAGAGAGTGTACCAAAGACCACTAAACCAATAAAGCAAATATAGGTCTCCTTGAGTCAAGCAGGACTCCTCCGTCAGCACCAGCTACAGTCATCTGCCTGGAAATACTGTGCAGCAGTGGCAGCCATAGTCTGTATATCCCAAATCTATTGCTATTAGCTCTCTCCTTGGAGGAATAACCACGGCTGATGCCACAAGCTTACATCTCTAATGGTTAGGAGATGTTATAAACCACACGAAGACCCTGCCATACTTAACAGAAGAAAATGTAATTCATGAATTAACAATACCATCCAAACATCTGTGTCTAAACTCTCTTTTTAAAAAATACATTTTGAAATTAGCATAAAAGCAATAGGTTTTCATAGAAGATGATACAACTCTGTTCTTCCTGCCCTGGCCTCTCATGTGAAGAAGATTACAGACATGTGCCACCATGTCTGGCTAGCTTATCTTAAAAAGCTTCCTTCCGGACGGGTGTGGTGGCGCACGCTTTAATCCTAGCACTTGGGAGGCAGAGGCAGGCGGATTCTTGTGAGTTCAAAGGCCAGCCTGGTCTACAGGGTGAGTTCCAGGACAGCTGGGGCTACAGGGAGGACCTGCTTGAAAAGACGAAAAAAAAAAAAGCTTCCTTCCTTTGTTTGAGAATTGTCTGTTGTCACCCAGGGTAGTCTTGACCATCTGATCCTCCTGCTCTACCTTCCCTGTGCTGGATACAATCATCCTACTGCAGATCCCCTATTGTTAAAGGTTTTGATGATCACAATAGATCAGACACAAGGGTGGGCAATGAATGGCTTTTAGATCAGGATAATTTGGATCTAGTCAGCAACATTATGACTCTTCATAGTCAGGAAGCCATTTGGCTTTCTAATTAGTCATTTGCCTCTATAGAATATTTTAAAAATGAATGTAGTTTTTATTTTTTCCTGGGAACTTCAGTTTATACCCATAAGTTACGGGTTTTGGGATGGGTTTGTGGTTAGGAGTGCTTATAAGCCTTGCAGAGGTCTTGAGTTTGTGTTCCCACCTATGTCAGATGCTTCACAACTGCCTGTAAACTACAGCTCCAGCAGAGCTGTGCACACATATTCACACACACACACACACACACCACACAACACACACAGAAGCACATTAAATAAATTTTTTTTCATGTAAAAGACTAAAATAAAATTTGAGAATTTTCTTAAATGATAAAAGCAGTGAGGGGGCTGGAGATATGGCTCAGTGGTTAGGAGCGCTGGCTGCTCTTGTACAGAATCTGGGTTTGAATTCCAGTACCCACATAGTGGCTAACAACAGTCTTAACTCCAGTTCCAGGTGATCCAACACCCTTTTGTGATCTCCACAGGCATTGTGCAACACAGGTGCACTTATACCCCAGGCACATAAAATAAAAAATAAAAAATATTTAATATTTTTAAAAAAAAGATGTAGTGAGATTTTGCTTGACTTCTGTTTTCTTTGCAAACACTGTACAAGTGTCATGAATTCTTCTTTAAATATTCAACAGAATTCTCCTTGAAGCCATCTGGGCCTGGAGATTTTTTTTTTTTTTTTGGTCTTTTGTTTGAGAACAGGGCTCCCTATAGCCCAAACTGTCCTGGAACTCACTATGTAGAACCAGGCTGGCCTTGAACTCACAGAGATCCTCTGCCTCTGTCTCCCCAGTGCTGAGAGCATAGGCGTGTGCCACCACCCCCTGGCCAGAGATTTCTTTTGGGGGAGAAGGGGGAGGCTTTTATATTAAAAATGAAGTGGTCAGTTTCCTAACTGTGGTCTATGGGAACCTACCAAACTCTCAAAAGACAAAAGCCTATGGTGTTGTTTCTCTGTAGTTAAGGCAGTTAAAATGTCTACCACGCTGGAGCCAAGTCTCAAATTCTGAGGGACTCCAAGGGTAAAGAACAGAATTTGGGAATAAAATAACTAAATGTCTCCTGTTGAAACTGCCTTAGAAGACTTGTGTAATTGAGTGCTTCAGAGTTCAGAGGCCTAATGGGAGGAAGACAGCACATATCTGAGGAAGGTCTTGCAAAGAATGTTGCTGAACAGTTATGTTCATGGACCGGGAGCTGGAACAGCATAGTGCAGAGAGACTGGACAAGGTGGTGTGGCTGCAGAGTAGAGACTAAAAACATTGCATCAAGATTAACATGAAAATGCCAGGCTTGGTGGTGTGTGCCTTTAATCCGAGCCCTTGGGAGGCAGAGGCAGGTGGATTTCTGTGAGATTCTAGGCCAGCCTGGTCTAATATAGTGAATTTCCCGGTGGGCTGGGAAAAAGATTAACATGAAAGAAACCAGCTGGCAGAGAAACATAAGCCCTTCCTAACTTGGGCTACATCTAAAGAACAGAGCATGTAAGAGAAAAGCCTGCATTATACAAACACAGGAGAGGTGGGTTCTAGGAAGTGACCTATCCAGGGTCTTGTCCCTCAGCTCACTACATAGATCATGCTTGCCTTGAGCTTACAGGGATCTACCTTCCCCTGCCTCCCAAGTACTGGGATTACAGGCATGTGCCACCATGCCTGACATATTTTCTCAGTATTTAAAAAATGTTTCGATGCATAAGTTTACTTTTTGGGCAGAAGTTTACTGTTTCAGTCAGTTCTTGAACCATGTTGCTTATGTTTGTTGTTGTTCCTTTCAATATGTATCAATCCAAAATATGCATATAAAACACACCACACATATACCAAAATTATGAGTGTCTGAAAATAAACTATAGGTAATCCCAAACATGTTCAGAGATTTACAATTTGACAGTAGAGTTTGTATGTAGGTAAAGAAAAAATATTACTTTACATTTCAATATTACATAGTAAGTTGACGAGTAACATCAGGTATTATATTTACTAAAAAAGAAAGGAAAAAGAATTATTCAGTTTGCCTTACAAATAGAGATTTGGTGCTAGGATCCACAAATGAGGGACAGCATTATGTTGTTTGTTTTTCTGGGACTGTGTTACTTCACTTAGTCATAATGGCTTCTAGTTCCATCCATTTACCTGCAAAGTTCATAATGTCAATCTTTCCTTACCACTGCATAGAACTCCATTGTGTTCTATGCAGTGGTAAAGGCATTTTACCTTTTGATATACCACATTTTCTTTATCCACCTTTGGTTGAGGGGCACTTGGGTTGGTTCCAGCTCTTCAACTATTGTGAAGAGAGCTGCCAATAAACATAGATGTGCATGTATCTCTGTGATAGGATGAATACTGTGAGTATATACACCCAGGAGTGGTATGACTGGGTCAGGTTGGCAGGCTCATTCTGAGTCTTTTAAAAGTTCTCCGCACTGCTTTCCATAGGGACTGTAGAGTTTGCATTCCAACAACAGTGTATTCTTTATTTTCTTGAGCATAGCCAGTATTACTTGGAGTAAGATGAAATCTTAAAGTGGTTTTAATTTGGCATTTCCTTAATTAGCAACATTGAAAACTTTTAAGATGTTTCTCAGCCATCTTTATTCCTTTGTGAGATCTCTGTTCAGCTCTTTACTCCCATCTTTTGTGTGGGTTGATTGTTTCTTTGCTTCTTTTTTTAACAATTTTAAAATTTAATTAATTATTTTTTATGTGTATGAGTGTTACTGTCTGCATGTAGGTTAGTGTACCCAAGTTGTGCAATGCCGCAGAGGTCAGAAGAGGGCATTGGATTCGCTTGGAACTGGAGTTAAAGACGGTTCTGGTTCTTTAGCTGCCATGTGGGTGCTGGGAATCAAACCCGGGTCCTCTGCAAGAGCAGTCGGTGCTTAACCACTGAGCCATCTCTCCAACCCCACTCCTTAAGTAGTCTATATACTCTGGAATGTTAATGCTCTGTCAGATGTATCACTGGTGAAGGTTTCTCCCACTCTGTGGATTTTCTCTTCACTTCTTTGATTGTTCTTTTTGCTGTACAGAAACTTTTGAGTTTAATAAGGTCCCACTTGTCAATTTGTTGACCTTATTTCCTGTGTAGCTGCTGTCTGATTTAGAAAGTATTTTCTTATGCCTATGTTTTGTAGGTTACTCCAATATTTTCTTTCTATCACCTTCAAGAGATTTGGGTTTCACATTGAATTGTCTTTGATCCATTTGGAGTTTGATTTTTGAACAGGGTGAGAGGTAGGGGTTTAATTTTGTTCTTCTACAAGTGGTGATCCAGTTTTGCCAACACCATTTGCTGCTGATGCTGTCTTTCCTCCATTGAATCTTCTGGCTCCCTTCTCAAATATGAGGTGGCTGAAATTGCATGTGCTCAGGTTTGGATCTTCAGTTTTGTTCCATTGATCTGTGGGTCTGTTTTTTGCAGTACCAGGGCTGTTTCTAACCATGTGTCTCTTGCCTAATTCTTTGTCCTGAGACACAAGAACATAGATAATTCAGCAGGTGTCCCTGGCACAGTCTAATGGGCATCCTGGGGCTCAGATTCATGCTTGTTACATGGGGATGGTTCCCGTCAACCAGCAGTGTTGAGATGATGGTATCAGAGCTGGCAGAGTCAGAGTCTGGGCCCTGGTAGCTCTAACAAGCGAGGCGTGGCCACTTCTCCTCAGTAGGGTGATTAAATAGACAAGTAATGGTGAAAAAGAGAGAAAGGAGATTTATTCAATGTGGCCATATTGGGAAGAGGAACAAAGAGATCTGGTGATCCCTCCAAGTCCGTGCGGGCTCCTGGTACAGGTTTAGGTAGATGAATAGCTAAGTAGTCCTGGTCAATTGGCCGGCCATCTCCTGGGTCCAGTCTCTCCTTTGAAGTGGTCTGACAAGTTGTCAGAATGGTATAAAATCTCTTTCCAGGAGACAAATCCCCCTCTGTGGCACCAGCATTTAGCTCTTTTCTTTCTCCAAACATGAGTTCTTGGGAGAAATTCCAGTTTCTTGGAATCCATAAGGTCTGAGAGCCAAAAGGAGGGGCTCAGGTGTCTGTCAACAATCCTGGGTATCATTCCCGCAGGAAAGCGATACTGGAGACAGGAAGCCTGGGTAATAGGTCTGTCTTTTCCCCGAGTCCTGTGTGCTTGTGAGTGAATTTTTTCTCTCTCTGGGCTTTGGTCTACTCAGTGATCATCCGATACGTATGTAATTCCTAAACCTACTTAGCTTCTGGGAGCTCAAACCTGACTTCTTTAAAATTCTTCAGAGGCTTCTTGGGGATACCCAAACCAAGTCCTAACTCCAAAGGCTCTTGAATATCCTGCCTGCCTCTCTGTCATTGATCCTTCCTGGTCAGACACCTCCTCCAGGCAGATCTCCCTGGGTGTCCCTCCACCAGCTGTGTCCCAGCCCCTTGGCTGCCCTGTATCTGCCTTTACAGTGTTATGAGTCATCCTTTGCCCTCTGCCCTGGGAGGATCTATGGGGTTAGGGAGGACTGTGTTTGGTCATCCTTGAATGCATATGCACGGTACAGGTCAGGCTGGCTCAGGGGCAATGTTAAAACAGTTGAAGATGAGATCTGGTTGGTCCTTGCTTATCAGTGTGGGATAATATTAGGAGGAGCTGGACTGCGAAGAAAATGGTCAGCAACTTTCTTGTCTAAATATGGAATCAGCTTAAGTGTTTGTCTACAGGTGAATGATGAATGAACTGTGTGTGTGTGTGTGTGGTGTGTGTGTTGTGTGTGTGTGTGTGTGGTGTGTGTAAGGTCAGGGAGATGGCTCAGTAAAGCACTTACCCAAGTAACTGGAGTTCAGATCCTTGGAACCCTCACCCCTCTTGTAATTCCACCCTCTGAAGGTGAAAGATCTCAGGCTGCAGGNAAAAAAAAAAAAAAGAGTTTAGCTGGAGGTACCTTGCATAGATGGATAATGCTGCTCTCAAAAGCCATACAAAAAATTTTTTAAACAAAAATACTGGATCCTGGCATGGGATTCCTCCCTAGTAGTGGTTGGTCAGAGACAGGCCAGAGACCTGCAAAACAGCTGTCATTGTCACTGCCTTTGGTTATCTAGCGTAATTAGATGCTAAGGCCCTGTTGCTAAAGATGCCACATACTTTGGTTGCAGAACATAAGAGAAATCAAGCTGGAATTGATCTGGAAGCTTCCTCCCTCCTTGCTGGCTCTCATAATGCCAGAAGGTGCTGTGTAGCCACTAGGGGAGAAAACCAACCAAAAGTCTGTCCAATGGTGGAGCCTGAATGCTACAGTGTCGACCCACCAGATAGCATGTGCCCACTGGTATGATAGTGGCGTGGTTGTTACAGAGCTAGGCAACAAGTTTCTGACTGGCTTTGAAGTGTACTCCACAGGAGAGAATTCATCCCTGCTACTCTAAACCTAGTAAGAAGACCACGACTGAGGAGGTCCTAGGCCCTGAAAGGGAAACTACTATTGTTTTGCTAAGTAGTTATGTTGTCAAGCTACCTCGAATAGTTATGTTTAAATATTTGTTTATGGGGTGGGAGAGACGACTGTAATTGCGGAGAACCGGGGCTTGTTTCCACACACCTACACAGGCCCTAACAGCCATCTGTAACTTCAGGTCCCAATGGAAAAGGATCACACCAGCAGCTGGGGGCCATCGGTAGTTCGTGGATGCTGGGTGACAGACAGCCATTTTCCTTCAATGTAGCCACTGGTTAGTTTCCTTTACTCCAGCAAATATCCTCACGCCCACGCTGACGCAGGCAGCCTTCATGGTTTTTTTTAAAAAAAAAAGTTCAGGGCTGGAGAGATGGCCTAGCGGTTAAGAGCACCGACTGCTCTTGCAGAGGACCCGGGTTCGATCCCCAGCACCCACATGGCGGCTGAGAACTGTCTGAAACTCCAATTCCAGGAGAACTCCAGTTCCAGGGGAATACGAGACCCTCTTCTGACCTCTGCGGCATTGCACGACACGGGTGCACAGACCTACATGCAGACAGTACATTCATACACATACAGAAATAAATAAAATTAAAAAAAATTAAAAAAAAAAAAAGAAGTTCATCATCCTCTGCTCTGTAACAAGTTCAAAGACAGCTTAGGACCTTGTCTCAGCAACAACAACAACAACAACAAAGCCTTCACAATATATTCTTAGCAGACCGCTAGCTTCTACCAACCCCAAACAAAGCATGTCATCACCTGGGGTCTGAGGTCTAGGCAGCCATTTCCCTGCTTTGTGTAACCTGCCTACATATTTCCTACGATGCATTGATGTGTGACTCTGTATTCTTTAACTAACCAAATGTCATGTGGCCTTAGAGACATGGCTTTGTGGTTAAGAGTACTTGCTGCTGTTGCAGAGAACCTGGGTTCTGTTCCTAGCACCCACATGGTGGCTCACAACCACCTGTAACTCCAGTTCCAAGGTATCCGATGCCTCTTCTGGTCTTTTAGGCAGGCACCAGAGAAGCCCATATACACATGACTATAAAAAAATAAATAATTTAGAAGTATTTTAAATGTCATGTAGCCACTTCCACAGTGATACATATCTTTCAGGACAACCTAAATCCATGTTCCTGAGCCAGAGTCACTCATATTGGACTCAAAAACATGTTATCCAGAGCACACCATTTTGTCAAGCTCCTCCATTTTGGCTGAACTGAGATAGTCCCCATAACCCTGTAATCTAGTTTCCATAACTAAAGTAACTTGCTTCTCTATATTCTTGCCTTCCCTGTCCATAGGTCCCAAGTGATATCCAGCCAAGAAAGATGTTTATGGATCACCTGAGACTCTTTGACTGACTACTCCCTGGTTACCACAGCAACACCCAACTGTGGGCCAAAAAAGGGAAATTTTCAATCTCTCGCCCCTTCCTCTAACCTGTGTAAAAAGCAACCCCTACTCTCCCATGTAGCCCCGATCTTCCCTCAGAGCCCCCACCATGCCGTCTGTCTATAGCATTAATAACTCCTTTAATAAATTGCCTACCCAAATAGTGATCTACCTCAGTATCCCCCACAAACTCGAAACCCAAAATCTTTCAGAATAAACTATCACTTCTTCATTTTGAAGTGAGAGCTGTATTTTACACTGATATGCATGACCTTTTGACTCTTGCAACAGCTATTCACATCTGGGGAGACTGCTCTGTCAGAGAACCAAGAGGCTTGCAGAGGTTGAGGAATATGTGGCTTTCACATGAGGTGCCTGCTTCCATGTCTCGTGTGTTGTCTGGTGGACCATGCCCCACCTCCCCACAGTGTCTCCCTTAGTGGCTTGCCCTTGGCACGAGCTGCTCTCTCTGAGTGGGCAAAGGCTGGCTGGCATTCTAGATCAGTTGTTACAGGTAATGAGGCTCTGACAGCCACAGACAGCAAAAGCAAAGTTCAATGGTACTAAGCATTGCATCTCTGCCTCCTAAATCCTTCTGGGTCACAAGGGCAAAGGAGAGAAGCATCAGCTGGATCTAACCCTCCCTTCGGATCAGCCTCATTAGCATGCTGATGACCTTTTCTCTATAGGGCAGATTTCTTATGAGTTAGCTTTTTGCCATGAATCTGAGCTGGCCTTCTATTAACAAGATGATGCCCCGACAGATACTTCGCACTCAGCAAACATGGAACAAAGCTTGCCCAACTTTGTGCGGCCCTTCCAAATCTAAGAACACACACACAGACAGACAGACAGACAGACAGACAGACAGACACACACACACACACACACACACACACACACACACACACATTGCTGACCTATAAAGAGATGCATGGTCTGGCCAACCTTTTTTTCTTTTATTGTTCCTGTTAAACATAAAAAGAGGACAAAGAGCTGAGAAGATGCCTCAGTCATTGAACCTCTAGTCTTTGCAAGTGGGACCTGAGTTTGATTCCCAGAACCCGGAAAAAAAGAAAGCCATCGGGGTGTGTGTGGCAGAACACGCTAGTAATCCCAGTGGTGGGGTGGGGGTGGGGTGGAGGCAGGTGGATCCCTGATCTCACTGGCTGGCCAGCCAGCCTAGCTTCCTTGGTGAACTGGAGCCCATGGGTGACACGAGCTTGTCTTTTGAACTCCACATGTGTGCACACATGAGAACACGTACACCCATGAGAACATGTACACCCATGAGAATGAATTCTGGCATCACTTCAGAGCCTAAAACCCTTGTTTTCCTACAGGTGGGGGCTCATCTACATGTTTGGAAGGTCTCTGCTCCTGGGACACAGTAGGAACTTTATACACATTTACAACATAGAATTGGGTTAAATTAAAAAAAAAAAAAACAGTAATGGTTATACCATAGGGAAGCTGGGAAGAGTCGGGAGAAAGTGAGCATCCAGATGGGAATGGGTCGTCCATGATGACTTGGGAGTGGGTGTAGATCAGTCCCAGAAAAGGGCTGTAGATACAGGTAGAGCCTGAATGAATGGTTCCTCCAAGCACAGGCAACGACTACGGAGCTTCTCTCTCTCCTGGCTTGTAGGTGCACATAAAGAATTCTCCTGAGGGGCTGGAGAGATGGCCTAGTGGTTAAGAGTGCTGACTGTTCTTGCAGAGGACCCAGGTTCAATCCCCAGCATCCACATGGTGGCTGAGAACCATCTTTGACTCCAGTTCCAGGGGAATCCGACGCCCTCTTCTGACCTCCGTGGCATTGCATGACACGGGTGCACAGACCTACATGCAGACAGTACACTCATACACATTAAAAAATAAATAAAATTTTTTTAAAAGCCATAAAAAAAGAATTCTCCTGAAAATATGAAACATGAGCCTGAGATGAGCAGGATTCAGATTTGAAAAATCACACCCTCCACACAATGTAGCAAGCTAAGAAATTAACATTTTAACATTGAAAGAATTAAGTGACAAGGAAGTTACTTCCCCAGTCAGCTGGCAAAAGCAAAAACTAATCTGAATGGACATGACTTCATTTAAACCCCAAAAGAGTTCTCAAAGCCAATAAAAATCATTTACTATATGTGAGAAACAGCAAATACCACAAAGTATTAACCCAAGAGGACAGACTAAGATAATGTGACAGTGGTTACAGACATTTGATTTAAATTATTAGACCTAAAAGAATTCAAAACAAAAAGGCATTTACAGTATTGCTAAGCAACGTTGCACTTATGCCTGAAAAAAGAAATGACCTGACTGTCACCATTGGTTTTCAGGCCAACAGTAGACCCCAACTCTGAGAACCCATTCCTTCGGATGTCTCATGGAACTGAGCTCTCGAGCCAAGCCTCAAATCATTATTTTATAGGAACAGCATTTCCAGCATCAACTGGAGAAGTAGAAGCCAGGATCTTCCTTTGCCAGGGTTTCCACTAATTGTGGTGGGTGGTCCGCACTCCCGGGAAGGTGAGGTCTGATAGCAACAGAGGGAATCGCTCAACTCCAGGACCCCTGGCTTGCACAAAGAATTGGTTTATTCCCCCAAGGACTCAGTTTTATAGAGACAAAAGGCTGGCAACCGTTTGCAAGCCCTCACAGAAGCAACAGTCCAGGAAAAAGTTTGAAAAAACAAGACACCTGACCTTTTTATAGAGAAATCAGGAGAGCATTACACAAAGGACCTGTTTGAGGCCGATAACAGCTAAAGGCCGTTAACTAAGATGTTTTTCCCAAAACAAGGAACTCAGAGACCCTCACCCAGGCAGCTCGTTCATCTGGGCCATCAGAGACCTGCCTAGCAAGGTTTCTGAGAGTCTGTGTCTAGCATCTCCCCATTATCTGAGGCAGAAGTCTGAATTTCAAGGTCTCACGTTTCAACTTGCTCTACACACTAAATCACCCTGGTCTCCAACACACCCTTATCAGAGAATCTTGCCCTGCGATTCCTAGGTCTAGAATATTACACACACACCATAGATTCCTAGGTCTAGAATATTACACACACACCATAGATTCCTAGGTCTAGAATATCACACACACACACACACCACAGATTCCTGGGTCTAGAATATCACACACACACACACACCACAGATTCCTGGGTCTAGAATATCACACACACACCATAGATTCCTAGGTCTAGAATATTACGCACACACCATAGATTCCTGGGTCTAGAATATCACACACACACACACACACACACACACACACACACACACACACACACCATTTCAGACAAACTTCCCAGTTTTTATAACTGCTTTCAATGAGACAATCACACTACTTTCAATGCTTTGATAGGTCAGTCAAGCACACCCACAATCATTCACTATCTTAAGTGAAGGGCAAGGAGGGATTAAGGTCAGGTACCAGATCTCAAGAACAGCACATGGCTCAGTAAGCTTGTTTACCTTATAAACAGTAACTTTTTTGGTTACATGGTTATATAAATCATCAGTCCAGATTATGCCCATGGGATAAAAGTCATTCCCACAAGTATTTTATTTTATGAGTATGGTGTTTTGCTTACATGATATAAGTGTGCCACCACATTGTGTCTTTGAAAACCAAAAAGGCCCCGGATTCCATGGAACTAGAGTTATAGATAGTAAGCAATGTGTTGATGCTGGGATCCAAAGCTGGGGCTTCTGCAAAAGTAACAAGTGCTCTTAACCACTGAGCCATCTCGCCATCTCCCACCTCTACCAAAAAGCCATATTTGAGATGAATATATAGAGTTGAAAAAAGTACAAATATAATCTCGCTAAATAAGAATGTCAACATTGGGGAGCCTAAGGTAGGAGGACTGCGAGCTTTGTCACCAATCGGCAGCTGGCTAGGGGACTTTCTGCTCTCACCAGATAGAAATTGTGGACACACAACAAAAAGTTCTTTATTTTTACCTTTAAAAATTACATGTATGGGGCTGGAGAGATGGCTCAGCAGTTAAGAGCACTGACTGCTCTTGCAGAGGACCTGGGTTTGATTCCCGGCACCCACATAGCAGCTAACAGTTGTCCGTAACTCCAGTTCCAGAGGATCCAACACCTTCTTCTGACCTCTTTGAGCATTGCGCGACATGGGTGCACTAAAACACATGCAGACAATATACTCATACACATAAAATAAAATAATATAAAATATGTAAATGTTTTAAATTGCATATGCATGCAAGCTTGTGCACACGTGTTTTTAGGTGCATGTCAGTGCATATGTGAGTGTATGTGTGTTGTGGGCAGAGGACAATATTGGATGTTATTCTCAGGAACCGTCCGCCTCCTTTAAGACAGGGTCTCTCATTGGCCTGGACCTCACCAACTAATTAGATTAGGATGACTGGCCAGCAAGATCCGCATCTCCAGTGCTGGTATTATAAGCATGCACCACCATTCCTAGCTTCTTACATGGGTCTGGGGAGTCTGTGCAGGTCCTCCTGGCTTGCAAGACAAGCCTTTTACTAAATGGGCCATCTCCCCAGCTCACAGAAGTGCTGTAAATGCTGTGTTAGTTTCTCTCACTGTTCTGCATCAGCGGGCAGGTAAGACCATCAGCAAATGGCTCCCTCCAGTGTGGCAGCTCCAGTACAGGACTTGTCCACAGCCAGTATTCCAGCTCTCAGCCTGGGCCTGAAACCTGGGCCCTGAAGGTTTGTCAGTTCTGTGGAACTGTTCTAGCAACCAGGGCCTGAAGGTTCACCTCTCTGGCTTTCTTTAAAAAAAAAAAAAATGTATTTACTTTTCTTCCTTGTATATGAATGTTTTACCTACATGTATGTAAGTGCACACACACATGCAGTGCCCTTACAGACCAGAAGAGAATCTCAGAAGGTTGTTAGCCTCCACATAGGAACTGAACCTGGGTCTACTCTAACAGCAGCCAGAGCTCTTAGCCCCTGAGCCTCTCTCCAGTCCCCTTATTTTTCTCTCTTACTCTCCTCCCACCCCTCCTCTCTAGTCCTCTCTCCTGCTGGGCAGCTCAGGAGCCGGCACCATGGATAGTCAGGTGCAGGGTACCTACCACAACAACACTTTGTCACCATTACCACTGTGAGGCAGCTGGCTGCCTTGCTGCTTCTAAAGCTTGACTTCCAAATACTCATCCACGGCCACGCTTCCCTGATTCTTTGCTTTGCCTGCTCAGCCACACTACTGAAAGGAGGCAAGAGAAGACCATTGGAGAAAAGTTATTTCTTGGCCCTAATGTTTGCAGTACTAGGGGAGAACCACTGTTTGAACCAATCAGAGCCATTCATTTAAACCAATCACTGCTTTTTGCTTAGGACCAATCTCAGCCATTCCTATGACCAATCACAGCCTTGCCTTTTAGCAACAATCCCCATCCTTGAGGCTTTATGTTTTGGACCAGTCAAGATCTTGCCTCTTAGAACAGTCATAACAAACCCTCTGCTATTCCACCATGGGGAGTGCTGCCCCTCTGGCCAAAGTGGAAATAGTTATAGAATCATCTAGAATTCACATAGGTTTGTAACAGCAGAAATTCTGCTATCCTGTCTGGGGGTGTACTTCCAGGAACCAGGACAAGCAGGTGCAATCTGTGTGTGGTTGACTCAAGACATCAGTGCAATGTTCAAGATGGCTGCTGATGGCCTAGGAGTAGTTTGGTCAGCAATTGAACTAATAATCCTTTTGCTCTAGGCACCCTAGAGAGCAAGAGTGTGGAGCAGCTGCTGATTAGGGAGTCAGATTTCCCAGTTAGGGGAAAGTAGACATCAAAAGGAGTGTTTGCAGTATACACTTAAAGAGCTGATCATTAACATTAGTAATGATTTAAACAGATATATATATATGTATATATATATATATCTAGTGTTAATGAAACATATTATATATATATATATATATATATATATAAATGCACGTCTGCATGTAGTTTTGTGACACCGTGTCGTGCAATGGCTGAGGAGGGTCAGAAGGGGTGTTGGATTCCCCTGGAACTGGAGTTAAAGACGGTTTTCTCAGCTCCCATGTGGGTGCCGGGGATGAACCCGGGTCCTTGCAAGAGCAGTTGGTGCTCTTAAAACCACTAGGCCATCCTCCAGCCCTTATTTTTTTTTCAGACAAAGCCTCATGTAGTCCAGGTTTCCCCCTAGAACTTGTTTTTATCCAGGATGACCTTGAACTTCTGACCCACCTGCCTCCATCTCCTGAATCGTGGGGTTACAGGCACGTACTGTACTCTCTTAGATAGAGACTCCCAGACAAGAGCTCAGTAGTGCCTGTGGGTATCTGTGAGAGGACCTGAGTACCAGTCTGGGCTGAATTTTACATTACATCCTCACACTAAAGATCTCTGTTAGGAATAAACTCTGTGGTCTAAGGACCAAACAGATACACAAAGAACACACAAAGAGAACTAGTCAAGGCAGCTTTTATTTTTGTAAGAGATATGTTGCCTCATTATGGTAGCAAGCAAGGAGCAGGAAATTTGATAAGTTTTAATCATAACACGAGAGTATGTGTGTTTTCTCCATTGGCTGGGGTCATATCTCAGTCTTTCAAAGCTAGTTAAAATAGGTGGCAGAAGGAAATAAGCAAAGGAGGAGAAGTGGAGGGAAGGGTCTGAGCTCTGGCCATCTGGTTCTGGGCACGCAACAGGACCTCTGCATGAACAACGCTTGCAAGATGGAGGAGATTGCAATAGCATCTCAAAGGTTACATTGCTGTGATCATTCTTTTGATAAAAAATATTTAAAAAAAAAATAATGGTCAAAATAAAAAAAAGAAGAGATGAAGAGAAACAACCGTCATCTCCCTACTTTGGTTGTATGCTTTGGAACATATTTTCCGTCAAATATGCAAAATTTTTGGTTTCGTTGTCTATTGTCTGTAATAAGAGCTGATTGTTCTTATGGTAAGTAATGGGATTGTTTAGTCAAAGCTGTTTCTGAAAGTCTCTGAACTGAGCTTTGAAGACAGAAGATTATGCAGTACACTACTAGAATCTTGACTCTGACGATTACAAACCAGGATGATATAACATTGAAGTCATTATATCCCTCCATTGTGCCAAAAAAGCACTGTTCATGTAGATAGTAGATAAAGAAGGGTCAATCTAATTCCTGAAATTTTCCTCGTTGTCTCTAGAGTGAAGGCAAATGTGAGACCTATTAGAAACATCGAGTATAATAGGTCCCACTCAGGAAGACTAATGGGTCCATTAACAAGCTGGAAGCTGCGGGTGGGAGAATGGCCTAGCGGTTAAGCGGGTAGGGGACATTAAACGTGTGAACATCTTACAGAAGGACCCGGCTGGTCGAAAAAAAGGAATCCCCAACACCCACATGGCGGCCGAGAACCGTCTGAAACTCCAATTCCAGGAGAACTCCAGTTCCAGGGGAATCCGACACCCTCTTCTGACCTCCGCGGCATTGCACGACACAGGTGCACAGACTTGCATGCAGACAGTACATTCATACAATTAAAAAAAAAAAAAAAGCTGAAGCTGCAACCCTGTCCTCCCAACATCACGCAGACTCCACCAATTTCAGACAAAGTCAAGTCTGACACTAACTTATCCTCCCAAGCCGTTTGGCTGGTAGAATTGAATGGTGACATAGGATGTGGCAATCAAGGTACCATTCTATTAAAAGACCCCAAAAGTACAGCAATGGTTTTATTTATATAACTTCCAGATGTAGAGAGGAAGGTAAGTCCTTGACTGGTGTCTGGAAAAAGATGTGAGGGAGAAGAAAATGCAAGAGCTATTAGCATTACAAGTCCTTGCAAGAAACGATAAGAAGGCAGAATGGACGATGTTTTTTAAATGCCCAAATCAAAGTCCATTTAAGTTTTTTGATGGACCCACAAAGAGCATCTATCCATTCATTGAGCTCCTCATTGTTCTTTTGACCCTTAAGTCTGGACTCAATAATGATGAACCCAGGATGTTTCAGGCACTTTGTTACAGTGGCAATAATCAGAGTGTGAGGTCCCTCCCAGATGGCTTCTATAGAGGAAGTGAGAGAAGAAATCAGCGATTACTTAATCTTTAGGTTAAAACAGTAGTGAGCCTGTCTCCCTTGGCTATAGGTAGGCGTTTGCTTCAGGTAGGTGCTGCAGTGTTCAATGGAGCCAAGGCCTGAAATCTTATATCTAGGCAAGATTTTCTTCATTTAAAAAAGTAATTAGTGATAAATAATTGTCTAAAAAATATCTCATATGGATTTAAGCTTAAATTCTGTGAAATGTGATCTTTTAGACTATTAAAGAAACATAACAATCATTTTAGTCTTTGCTTATACTTTCCTGTTAGGTGCTTAAGATCATGTATGTAGCCAAAATTAACCACTTTCTTTCTTTTTGGGGGGGGTCTTTTTGAGACAGGGTTTCCCTGTAGTCCCAGCTGTCCTGGAACTCTGCCTCCCGAGTGCTAGGATTAAAGGCGTGTGCCACCACACCTGGTAACCGCTTTCTTTCTTAACTGTCAAAATCAGTTGAGTATCTGGTCCTTAGGGGTCACTTGGGCTTGGAGAGGTCTTTGGCTACCCTAGCCTTTCTTTTTTTTAATTTTATTTATTTTTGTATGTGTATGAATGTACTGTCTGCATGTAGGTTTGTGCACCCGTGTCGTGCAATGCCATGGAGGTCAGAAGAGGGTCTTGGATTCCCCTGGAACTGGAGTTCTGGAATTGGAGTTACAGATGGTTCTCAGCTGCCATGTAGGTGCTGGGGATCGAACCCGGGTCCTCTGCAAGAGCAGTCAGAGCTCTTAACCAGTAAGCTATCTCTCTAGCCCACCTAGCCTTTCTTTTACCAGTTATTTCATCTATGTGAGGATAACTGGAGGGTTTTGCTTAACCAAGGCTTCACTTGGAAGCATTGAGAAAAATCTTTTCCATCTATGTTGACCCTCCTCTTTGTAGACTAGACACTGGTTAGAGTCCACCTGATAGAGTTCCCATGGCCTTCCTGAATGAAGGCACAGGTAACTCACTACAGGACCTTTTGGTCCAAGTCCCCAAGAACCCACTTGACCTTGGAAAGCAATTAAATTGTTTTTTAAGACCCTTTGACCACATTAATTCTGGCTTCCAAGTATAATTATCAAACCCTCAGAAGGTCAGTTACAGCAGTCTGATACTTTTAACTATTGGGTAACATACAGCTAAAGTTTGAGCAAAAACCAAATGCTTTTAAATAAACCTTAACTAGACATATATTTTGTTCTTTAAGCCAGTCCTTGTAATTATAACCAGGAGTAGATCAATAGCCCCATTGATTTAAGTACAGGGTTTGATTGAGTTCTGAACTTAGAAATTTTAATATTTTATTTATCATCTCTAAGTCTTATCTATTGCATACCTTAAATAACTTATTCATGGGCTGGAGAGGTGGCCTAGTGGTTAAGAGCGCCGACTGCTCTTGCAGAGGACCCGGGTTCGATCCCCAGCACCCACATGGCGGCTGAGAACCGTCTGTAACTCCAATTCCAGGAGAACTCCAGTTCCAGGGGATTCTGATGCCCTCTTCTGATGGGTGCACAGACCTACACGCAGACAATACATTCATACACATAAATAAATAAAATAAAAATTTTAAAAAATAACTTATTCATGATTTACTTCATAACTCACATAAGTTTTCCAGCATTTTTCCCATTTTGGAAACATTCAGTCAGTCATCGTAATCTTCATACACAAATCTTTCTTTACTAAAAAAAAGTTTTTATTTTATGTGTGTAAGTGTTTTGTTTGCATCTATGTAAGTGCATCACATGTGCGCAGCACCCATGGGGGCTGGAAGAGTGAGTCAGATCTTCTGGAACTGGAGTATCAGATGGTTGTTAGCCGCCATATCAGTACTGGGAATTAAACCCAGGTCCTCTGCAAGAAGAGTCAGTGCTCTTAACAGCTGAGCCATCTCTTTAGTCCCAATATTTTCATTTTTTTAATCTTTCTAACATTTTTCTTTTACTTACTGGTTTTCTTTCTTAATACCATGATACATAGCAACATTAATAAATAAATGTACCACCTGTTGTGAGGATTTTCTCCCTGAGGGTACTAAGCAATGTTTGCGTCCTTCTCAAATGGTCCCAGTGACAAACCAAAGTTCTATTTTACCCAAGTTTACCCTGGAGAACCACTGAGCTTCTTAGGCTTACTTTATAGAACATGAGTGAGGGATACTGACAGGAGTATGGGTGACTCAAAAAGTAGAGCCCCCTCTCTGTACTCTTTCTCAGCCTATATATTTTAGGTCCTCCTCAAATCCATGAGGCCACATGTGACTAGGGGACAATTGCATACAACTGGTTTGGAAGAATGGCTGCATATTCCTATGAGAGTTCAATGACCCCACCCACACCATCCTTCTATGAAGGAACATAAACAGTCAACAAGCCAAACTGGGATTATCTTTTGCAAACAAGCACAGCTGAGGTTATGAATGTGGCAGTTGCCTGGCTTGGAAGATAGTTCTGTACATCAACTTATTCAACAAAGTTCAATCCAAACTACATACATAGGATAATATAATAAAAATTCTGTATACACACTGTTAAACTATGAGGCTTTGTAAGATTCCAGGTAACAAAGACAGTCAATTCTTTTATGTAATACAGAGAGTGATCTACCATAATTGTGCTTTTAGTCTTAAATGACTCTAAGCAGCAGATAGAGAGAAGCTGGGGATACATAGTAAAACATCATCAAATTGATGTTTATAACACTCAACCAGTCAACGAAGGAAATCCTGTTAAAGCTATGATGCTGGGGTTGCTATTGTAAGATTTTTTTTAAGACAGAGTCCTGTCTTTCCTCTCCATGGACTGCCAATAGTATTTGTAATTTAAAGAATACAGAGCACAAGCCGGGCATGGTGGCACATGCCTGTAGTCCCAATGCTCTGGAGGCAGAGGTTGGCAGATCTCTGTGAGTTCAAGGCCAGCCTGGTCTACACAGTAAGTTAGTTCCAGGACAGCTGGGGCTACAAGGGAGACCCTGTCTCAAAAAGACCAAACAAAAAAAATTAAGAAAAAACAAAAACAGAAAACAATAACATTTTGAAAAAGATATCAGAATTCTTATTTCTTTAACATGTCTACGTGACTGTAACTGGAAAGTAAAAATAAAGGTGGAGGGGGGCCCCAGAACATGATAGGGCACAAATAAATTAGACCAGGCTGGCCTTGAACTCACAGAGATCTACCTACCTCTGCCTCCCCAAGTGCTACAATCAAAGGTGTGTGCCACTATACCCAGCTTTATGATCATTCTTTTGATTGGACAGATTAGAACTCTTTGTTGATATTTTCCTCATCTCTCACAAGACCCCACCCCTTAAAGCCCCTATAGCCCCAGCTGGCCTGGAACTCACACTGTGGACCAGGCTGGCCTTGAACTCACAGAGATCCACCTGCCTCTGCCTCCCGAGAGCTAGGATTAAAGGAACGTGCCATCATGCCTGGCACAAGCCTTTAATTCTTTTTTTTAATTTTATTTATTTTTGTATGTATATGAATGTAGTGTGTGCATGTAAGTTTGTGCACCCGTGTCATGCAATGCCTCAGAGATCAGAAGGGGGTGTCGGATTCTCCTGGAACTGGAGTTAAAGACGGTTCTCAGCAGCCATGTGGGTGCTGGGGATCGAACCCAGGTCCTCTGCAAGAGCAGTCAGTGCTCTTAACCACTAGGCCATCTCTCCAGCCCCAAGCCTTTAATTCTTAAACCAATCATAGTACACATGTAACTTAAAGGCAATTTTACCTAATTTTTTTAACATTTTTTGGTGTTTTTACTTTTTTTTATTTTTTTTTAATTTCTGTATGTGTATGAATGTACTTTCTGCATATAGGTTTGTGCACCTGTGTCGTGCAATGCCGCAGAGGTCAAAAGAGGGTCTCGGATTCCCCTGGAACTGGAGTTCTCCTAGAATTGGAGTTTCAGACGGTTCTCAACCGCCATGTGGGTGCTGGGGATCAAACCTGGGTCCTCTGTAAGAGCAGTCGGTGCTCTTAACCACTAGGCCGTCTCTCCAGCCGCCCTAATGTTTTTAACCATGCATGTTCATTCATAATAATCTTATGAATGAAAACGTTTCAAAGTGCAGTTTTTCCATGTGTGGCATCGTGCTGCATTAAAAATGGTTCAGATAGAGTATTTCATCTTTTAGATTTTTACATCAGGATGTTCAAGCTGTACTAACAGGTAATGTGACTACTTGGGACATGTTCATGAGCAGCCAGGTTCTAGTACAAGAAGCTAGCACTAGGGGCTGATGAGCAGTTAAGAGCACTGGCTGCTCTTTGGGAGGACTCAGGTTCAGTTCCTAGCACCAACATAGTGGGTGGAAAACATCTGTAACTCCCATTCCTAAGGGATCTGACACCCTCTTTTGACCCTCCATGGACAGTACACATTTGTAGGTGCATTCATATACATAAATGAACATCTAATCACCCGCCCCAGATGGGCACAAAAAACAGGCCAAAGTACAATTTCACCAACTTAGTGAGGCCAATGAATTTACTGGGCTTTCTTGCAGAGCATAAGGGATTACTTACAGAAGTGTGAGTGGATCCCCCAGACAGCAATATCGCCCCCAAATCCCACCCCATTGTTCACGACAACCTCACAGAAGCTGCATCATAGAGATTTGCTTTCAATTAACCTTTCACTTCTCTACATAATCCAGCATTCCCCCAATTGCTTGTGGCTGGTGGTGGTTGGGGAGAGGCTGGGAGAAAAGAAGAGCTGGAATCCCAGGCAGGCTTTCCCGACCCTCCCCAGAGAATACCAAGAGGTCTGCCACCATTACCAAATGATACATAAGGATTTAAGGGCCCCTTTGATGCTTCTTAGTCATTAATAAAAGGAGTCAAGAATGCATGCAAATGGAAGCTTGACAACAGTTTCATCAGAGTTTAAAAGAAAAAAAACCTCAGAGCAGACAAACTGTAAATTTCAGCAGCTTCCTGGAGGAGGATAGAGGAGAGAAGGAAATAAACTATGCCTGAAGACAGTCTGGAGGTTAGACACATGGTGGACTAGAAGCCACGGGGTAAGAAAGAAAGAATAGGGGCTGGTAAGATGGCCTAGAGGTTAAGAGCACCAACTGCTCTTGCAGAAGACTCAGGTTCCATCCCCAGCACCCACACTAAGAACCGTCTTTAACTCCAGTCCCAGGGAAATCCGACACCTTCTTCTGACCTCCGCGGCATTGCACGACTCCGGTGCACAGACCTACATGCAGACAGTACATTGATACACATAAAAAAATAATAATCTAGCCGGGCGTGGTGGCGCACGGTCTTTAATCGCAGCACTCAGGAGGCAGAGGCAGGTGGATCCCTGTGAGTTCAAGGCCAGCCTGGTCTACAGAGTGAACTCCAGGCCAGCTGGGACTAAAGGGAGACCCTATCTCAAAAACACCAAAAAAAAAAATAATAATAATAATAATCTAATTAAATTTAAAAAATAGAAATATTAAAGAATCCCTAAATATTGGCAAAACCCAAAGCATTAGGGGATAGCATCCTTAGGAAAGAGACAGAAAGGGAAGAGAAGTTACACTTTTCTGAAGATTTTGGAAAAGCAGGCAGACTTACAAAGCTCCTGGGAAGGGCAGTCTCTTGGGACTTCCTCGGGACCCCAACATGGCTGCCATCTCTACATCCACAGGGTGCTGACTGTAGTTCTTGGTCATTGGGGTAGCCAGACTGGCTGGTGATGACTGAAGGAATGGGTCTCCCATGTATTGGGAGGAGGGCTTCGGCCTCTTATCACTAGGGCTGGTGACACCTTCACAGCTCCTCAACCAACCTTCACGCCCACGGGGCCTCCATATTTTTTATCTGCCTTCACACGTTTGTAATTATTGCATTTGACTTAATTTGTGTGGTCCAAGAAAGAAAATGCTGAGCAGTCGTTTCTTACTAATTCACACTCAAATCATTAAAAATGTGTTTTCTAAGAATTTTAACATGCACAGATCTTTTTCTTAGCTTCTTATAAGTCATTTTAGTATTCTTTTTCTCAAAGCAGAGGAAAATGAATTTTTGCCAAGAATAAACTCATTGCTGTAATTTCAGTGAAGCTTTTAGCCCTGGGCTCATTAACTCTGCCAGTGTTTGGATTGAATAAGAAAGGAAATTTCCCCAGCCCAAGTCTCCAAGCAGCCGCTTGAAATTTTAACCACCATGATTTTCCCACACATATAAAACGAAGCTAAACTGGGGTAGGAAGCAGGGAAAATGTCTCCAAGCTCGCCCAACCACCAAGAATCTTTCCAGTCCTCAGTGAGAGATGTCAGCTGGGGGACCTCCCCACCCTTGATGACCAGCTCTCCAGGAGTAACGCCTGGCTTGGAAATATACTTACTCAAGCAGTACCACTTGCTGGGTCACCTGGGCCCTAGCATAAGGCACAGGCAAAATGGTGGCCAGCCAGCGCTAACAAAGAAGGCATATGTCTGGAACAAGGCATGTCTGAAAGGGAATTTCCGGAGTGGGTTAATTGAGGAGGGAAAACAATGGCCAAATGCGGAGCTAATCATTTCCCTGGGCTGGGGTCCTGGAGTGAGGAAAAGACCATTTTTCTGTATCAGCAGCCATCTCTCTCTGCTTCCTGACGGAGGACGCAATGTGACTACCAACCTCGTGCTCCTCCCGCAGTCATGACTTCCCCGCCATGATGGGCTGCACCCTCAAACTATGAGCCAAGGCAAGCCCTCCCTTCCCTAAGTTGCTTTTGTCAGGTATATTGTCAGAGCGATGAGAGAAATAGCACATGCACCAAGTCCGCTGGGTCTCTTCCACAGGGCTCAGGCTTCCCCAGACTGTAGGGGGGGGGGGCACATTCCTTAGCACATTCTGCACATTCCTGGGTGCTGAGGTCTAAACCCATCCCCTGCAGGCCAGTTCTGTAACTCCAAGATTCCGTGTTTGGAGCAAGGACCACACATGTTTCTGGTGAGAGAGAAGATGCTGAACTTTTAGAGCCACAATGACCTGACTTCAAGGCCCAGCCCTACCGCTTACGAGCTGTGTGACCTGGGGCAGATTACTCAACCTTGTTGAGCCTTGGTCTTTAACATTCATGTCACATTGGGGAAAAATTCCTGGATTTATTTTTCGTTATTTTTTGAGATAGGGTCTTGCCCTGGATGGCCTGGAACTCATAGGCCACGCTGGCCTCCAACTCACAGAGATCCACCTGCCTCTGCCTCCTGATCAAAAGCATGTGCCACCATGTCCTTTGTTGCTGAAATTAATACTGTATTTTGTGTGATGGGTCCCATGCCTTCTGTGTCTCAAATTGTCCCTCACTGTCTTATCACACAAATTCAATTGATTTATTAATTTAGTATAAAATTTAAGATTCAGAGTTATTGGCTTTGGGTGTGTGTGTGTCAAACCTGTGTGCACATGTGGGTACATGTGGACATATGTGAGTGGAGACCAAAGGACAATGCTGGGCATGGTCCTCAGATACAATCAAACTTTTTGGTTTTTTGAGACAGAGTCTCACTAGCCTGGAACTCACTGTGCAGACCACGCTGGCCTGAAACTCACAGAGCTCCTCCTGACTCTGTCTCTCTGTTGTGATACACTTTTCCTGGGGAGACATGACACACACATCTATTCACACCAGAAAGAAAACCCGTGCCAGATCAAATAATGATGGTACCAATGTCCAAACTAGTTAATCAGTGAATGTTTGGCCTGCTGAGCCTTGGGGCCCATAAGTAATCTCTTGTGCCTGCCCTAAAGTTTGGCGACTTGTCCATAAGTTTCAAAAGTTAGTCAATTCCACATAGGAATGACTCAGCATAGCCCGACCTGAAAAAATGGCTTCGCCTGGGAACGCTGAGAAGGCTGGTCACCTAGACATGGCCTAGACGTGGCTGCCGGTTGCCTAGACGTGGCTGAGAAGCCCAGTTACCATTGGCCCAGGATCCCTGTCACTTTCACTTCTCCTGTCTCGCTTGCCAAAGAGATATAAACCACTGCTGGATACAATAAAATGAGCTTTTGCCTAGACACACTCCCTGTCTCGTGTGGTTTTTGTTTGGGATCGCCGACACTCACTCCCTCCTCACTCAGCCCCATCCCAATCAGCGGCCAGTCCGCACTTCTCTCCCAAACCCTCTCCACCGAGCATCAGCGGTGGCCAGGGAATTAGCCCCAGCAGGTAGTGTTTCTGCCCGGTTTTTCGGTAGTCACTGATGAGCCAGTCACTCAACAGGTGAGTGTCCCCCCTTTAGTTATAGGGAAGTCTAACTCCGAGCCTGACCCCACTTTGGAGGCTTTAAGAATTTTGCTTAAGAGTAGAGGCCTGGACCTCTCAGATACTCAGGCCCTTCTGGCCTGGGGATGTTTATTAAAGCTTGCTCCCTGGCTTCCAGAGAGTTATTTGTTTGACTGGGACACCTGGGACAGGGTTGAAAAAATGATTAAAAAAGCCCAATTGAAGAAGGGAGAAATACCTCCCCTGGGAGCGCTCCCTACAGTATCAGCTTTAAAAGGTTGTTTCCCTCCCCATCCCCCTAAGAAGGCAATTGAGACTCCGGTCCCAAAAGAAATAGACAAGGAAAATTCGGGAGTGAAACAGGGCTCCAATCAGGACCCCAGGTCTCTGGGCTCTGTCAGCCTACTGAGTCAGTCTAAGCCCCTCTATCCCTCGCTTGACCCTTTTGGGAGTGCAGCTTGGCCCTCTAAGGGCCCACCCCAGCAGGACCTGCCAACCAATCTCCCCAAGCTCCCTCTGCACCCCCTTCATATGGTGGGGAGGCCACATATGAAAAAAAAAAAATACTGCCTTCCAAAAGAGAACCTGCAGGCATTTCCTGTAAATTTGGCCCCAGGAGGGAATCGCCCCTTAGACTGGTATCCATGGGAGGCCAAAGATCTCAAGGAACTCTGTAAGGCGGTGGCCATCGCCATCGCCGTCACAGCTACAGCCGCCCGGCTCCTCGGTTGCCACCCCCATCTTTACCTCAAGGACTGGTTTTGTTGTTTTTTTTTTCTCAATCCCCCTGCACCCAGAGGACTACAATAAATTTGTCTTTTCGGTGCCATCCCTTAACTCCTCTTGGCCAGACTGCCCATATGAATGGGTGGTGCTACCCCAGGGCATGGCCAACAGCCCTGCATTTTGCCAACAATACCTCGCCATCCTCCTGGCTCCTATGCTATCATGGAGAGATTCCCTGTTGTACCTTTATATGGATGATCTCATTATTGGCCACCGGGACCCCCATGAGTTACAAAAATTCTTAAGGATAATGTCACAAACATTGATGCAGGGGGCATTCACAGTGGCACCTGAAAATATCCAACAAGTCCCCCCTTTTAAAGTATTAGGCACCCATCTCTCCCTCACAAAGGTTAGTCCTGTAAAGCCTAACATAGAAGTGCCAGAGTGACTCACTCTGGCACAGCTCCAAAGTTTGCTACATCTGTGAGCCCTGTAACCTCTTTTCTGATAGCCTGTATGTTACTAATCTTCTACTTCACTTACCACAGGCCCATATTGGGCTTGACAGCAACCCAATTTCCCCCCCTCATGGTAGAGCTTAAAGCCCTCTTGGAAGAAAGAAGCGCCCCAATATATCTCCAACACCTTAGAGGACACTCAAGCCTCCCTGGTTTCTTATCTATGGGAAACACCCTAGCAGACCAGCTGGCCTCAGGGCCTAATATCCTAACAGCTACTGAAGAGACAAATTTCCATGAGCTGACCCATGTAAACTGGAGAGGGCTACACCAAAGGTTCCCCCAGGTACCTATAAAAGAATTGAAAAAAATTGTCCTAACGTGTAAATCTTGACAACCCTTCCTCAGAGTACCCCTGCTACAACCCCCAGGAGTCAATCCTTGGGGCCTAAAACCTAATGCCCTCTGGCAAACAGATGTCACCCACTTTACTGCCTTTGGCAAACTTAAATATGTTTTTGTATCTGTTGACACTTACTCCAGGGCCTGCTGGGCCACTGCCCACTCTGGAGAAAAGGCCAAACAGGCCCAATCTCATTTCCTCCAATGCTTTGCTACACTGGGACTGCCCCACCAAATCAAAATGGACAAAGGACCTTGCTTTACTTCCAAGGCCCTTACAGAATTTTTTGAGAGACGGGGTATTAAACATACCACAGGAATCTCTTACAATCCCCAGGGACAGTCTATTGTCGAATGACACCACCAGTACCTTAAGGAACAATTACAAAAACAAAAAGGGGGAGTAAGCCCCCACCTGCAGCTAGCAGAGGGCTTCTTTACTATAAATATTTTGAATTTTTCTAAAGAAATGACTGAATCAAGATTCCCACAACACTGGAGGCATACAAGCCTCAACCCCCAGATGAAAGTCAAATGGAAGGATCCATTAACACACCAATGGAAGGGCCCAGATCCCCTACTCACAATGGGGAGAGGCTTCGGGTGTGTGTTCCCCATAGGAGAGGAAGCACCCATATGGGTGCCAGCAAGAAACCTCAATACTTGCCCCAGCAAGAGAACAATGAAAACCATCTGCCTCACCTCCTAGAGCCATTGCCCCCTTCTTCCTAACCCTTTACTAACCAAGGGCCAAGGCTCCATTTATATTTTTTCAGAAATCTCAAAGAAAAACAACCATGAGTCCCTTCAAGAGATCTTCACCTTCACCTGGACCTGGGTTCTGGAGCTCCCTGATGAGGACACTTTGTATCTCCTTTCTTCTTGCTCCCACTTGTGCCCACAACCTCTGCGCCTTTGTCCCTTTGCCGCCCATACTCTTACCTGTCTCCTTCCCAGCCTTTTACTCCTCTTCACACTGCTATTCAACAGATTGACCTCCTGGGCGAGGAAATTCAAACGCTCCACACTATGGTTTGGATGTCTTGCCCATACTCTTACCTGTCTCCTTCCCAGCCTTTTACTCCTCTTCACACTGCTATTCAACAGATTGACCTCCTGGGCGAGGAAATTCAAACGCTCCACACTATGGTTTGGATGTCTTGCGACCCCAGGTTCTCCTCCTTTTGTTTGACCCCCTTTCCAGTCATTAATATCTCTCAGAGGCATCAGGAACTTGCTGACTACATCAAGGGTCCCTGATCCCAACAATTCATGAACTATACTTTGACTCTCAGTTCCCAAATCGCGTCCCTTAACTCCACTCTCCCCGAGGTCGTAGCCTTTGATACCAGTTTCATTTCACAGGTGTGGTCTAAACTAAAATCTCTCTTTGATCCCACAATGGTAGCCAGGTGGGGAATCCTCTGCCTTCTGGCATTAGTCTGTCTCCTGTTCTTCAGATGTCTGCTCCATTTCACCTGTAGCCAAGGCAAAGCCAACAAAGTGACAGCCCAGGTCCTCTCAGCAATGGTCGACAGGGGGGCCACCTACACCCCCGCCGATGAAATAATTCACATCTGGGTCTCATCCATCCACAACTCACATGAATAAGCCTGACGACCCTGCCAGAATATGCACCATCCCACGCTTCCTATCCTGCCCCCATCCTGAACGGTTCCTCATCCTTGGGCCAAGTTATCCAATCTTGCTATATTATACACCAGACCAATATTCCCTATTACAGGCCTATTATAGGGCCAGGGCCCTATAAAATGGCCATCTTACCCAGCCCTCCACTCTCCATGTTACCAATGATAGGTAAGATCTTTCTGCAATCAGTCAACCTAAGACAGGGGCCAAACCTAAGCTGTTTGTACCCTGAAGACAGGTAAGACTGAATCTGCAAGAATAGACAACCTAAGACAGGGGCTGTGTTCCTCTTCCTGCATTGCAAAAACAAAAGGGGGAGCTGTTTGGCCTGCTGAGCCATGGGGCCCACAAGTAATCTCTTGTGCCTGCCCTAAAGTTTGGCAACTTGTCTATAAGTTTCAAAAGTAAGTCAATTCCGCATAGGAATGACTCAGCATATCCCGACCTGAAAAAACGGCTTTGCCTGGGCACGCTGAGAAGGCCAGTTGCCTAGACATGGCCTAGACATGGCTGCTGGTTGCCTAGACGTGGCTGAGAAGCCCAGTTGCCTGGATGCAGCTGAGAAGCCCGGTTACCATTGGCCCAGGATCCCTATCACTTTCACTTCTCCCACCCCGCTTGCCAAAGAGATATAAACCACTGCTGGATACAATAAAATGAGCTTTTACCTAGATGCGCTCCTGGTCTCGTGTAAGTTTTGTTCAGGATCGGCACTCACTCCCTTGCTCAGCCCCATCCCAATCATGGTCCGCACTTCTCTCCTAAGCCCTCTCCATGGAGCATCAGCGGTGGCCGGGGAATTAGCCCCGGCAAGTGAGTTGGTTGGTTGGTTGGTTGGTTGGTTGGTTGGTTTGGTTTGGCATTTTTGAGACAGGGTCTCCCTGTAGCTCCAGCTGTCCTGGACCTTGCTCTGTAGACCAGGCTGTCCTTGAACTCACAGAGATCTGCCTGCCTCTGCCTCCCAAATGCTAGGATTAAAGGCATTTGCCAGTGAGAAATCCAGGGTGGCAGCTTTTGTGAGTTGTGTCACCCATATTGGGGTGGGATTTGGGGGGACACAGCTGCTTTTGAGTAATCCCTGCTTCATTACTCAAAAGCAGCTGTGTCATCAAAAATTCCACCCCATCATGGGTGACACAACTCACAAAAACTGCCACCCTGGATCTCTGCACAGCTTGCAGGGCACCATACAGTCTGAGAGGCTTCTGCAGCTCTGCTAGCCAGTGTCTCCTGCTGGGGAGGGGCCCTAGAGAACCTTCCAAGTTTCTGTTCTCCCAAAAGTTGTGACCTTTTGTTTACCTCCTGAGTCTTATGAGCCTTCCTCCTTCCTGGATGGATGCTTCAATTCAGAGGAAACTGCCATACAGCATTCCTAAGTGCTGGGGTTAAAGACATGTGCCACCATGCTTAGTCTAAGATTTATTTTTACTTATGAGGGGGCAGTGTTTCCAGGTGAGTGTGGTGCCTGTGGAAGCCAGAGAAGGTATCAGATCCCCTGGAACTGAAGGTATAGGTGGGAGTTAGCCACCTGAAGTGGGTACCAGGAACCAAGCTCCGGTCCTCTGGAAGAGCAGTAAGCACTCTTAACTACTGAGCCATCTCTCCAGCCTGTCAGCAATCTTTTTTAGGATAAGTTCTCTCACTGGACCAGATCTCACCAAGCAGTCTAAGTTGTCTGGCCAGCAAGCCCCAAGGATCCACCTATCTGTGCCTCCCCAGAGCAGGGATTACAACCACTCGCCACCATATCTTGCTTTGTTTTCACATGGGTTCTGGGGAATCAAACTCAGGTTCTTGTGCTCACAAAGCAAATACTTTACCCACTGAGCCATCACCCCAGCCTCTTAGCACTGAATCCTTCTACTTCAAAGGTGTTCCTCCATATTTTATTTTTGTTTTTGTTATTTTCAGACAGGGTGGTCCTGAAGCTCCCAGTTGCCTTGGAATTTGCAACATAGACCAGGCTGACCTTGAAATCATAGAGACCCACCTGTCTCTGGCTCCCTAGTGCTCGGATTAAAGGTGCATGCGATTTAATCCTAGCATTGGGGAGGCAGAGGCAGGCGGATCTTTGTGAGTTCAAGACTAGCCTGGTCTACATAGTGAGTTCCAGGACAGCTGGGGCTACAGCGGTCTCAAAAAGACCAAAAAAAAAAAAAAAAAAAAAAAAAAGGTGCATGGCATCATGCCTGGCTCCCTCCATTTCATACATCAATTTTTTTTTATGAGAAGACTGAAGTCATCTGATTCTCATCCTTTTACCTATTTATCATCAGTGTTCTGAAATCTCAAGATAGGTGGATGACTAGGAATGGGAAAATTTTGGCATACATTTATTTTTGTCTTGTTTGATATTTTCTCTATTCTTTTAACCTGAGAATTCAAGTAGTTTTTTTTCCCCATTCTTCAGGGTTCTGACTGACTAGTTGATTGGCTGATTGATTGATTGATTGATTGGACTCATTGATTCATTGATTCACTGATTCATTGATTGTATGTGTGTAGGAATCCTTGTACATTTGTGTACATGCATGTTGAAGATAGGACAACCTTGAATGTTTCCTTAAGAGCCACCTACCTTGTTTTTGAGACAGGGTCTATAATCGGCCTGGATCTCACTGGGCAGGCTAGGCTGTCTGGCCAGTCGGAAAGCCCCAGAGATCCGTCTGTCTCTACCTCCCTAGTGCTGGGGTTCCAAACATGTGTCACTGCATCTGACTTTTTTAGGTAAGTTCTGGGGATTGAACCCAGGTGGTCAGGCTTGACAGCAAGGGCCTGTACCCAGTGAGCTATCTCACCAACCCCATACCTAGCTTCTTGACATGGGTATTGGGAGTCAAACCAAGATCTTCACACCTGGACAAGAAGTACTTTATTAGGTAAGTCACATCCCCAGGACCCTGGGGCTGAATTTCTGACAAGCTCAAAAATGATGTTGATACTGCCAGTCTGAAACCCACACTTGGAACTGGAGCCCTGGCATGATTTCTCTGTTTGATCTTCTAATCACAAGGCTCCCTTCAGCTCTGCCTCTCCTATTATTCAACCACATATTAAATTTCTTGTTGCCAGGATCTCTTAATCCATTCTTTTCCATAACTTCCTAATCTTGTCTCATGGATATAATATGGTTTTCTCTCTCCAAGAATAATAATGTGTTAAAACTCTCCTCTCCTCACTGCTTCATTTTTCTGAGAATGAAGAGTAAGTTTCTTTTCTTTTCTTTTTTAGTCTTTTTGAGACAGAGTCTCCCTGTAGCCCCAGCTGTCCTGGAACTCACTATGTAGACCAGGCTGTCTTTGAACTCACAGAGATCTGTCTGCCTCTGCCTCCCAAGTGCTGAGATTAAAGGTGTATGCCACCATGCCCAGATTGATTCCTGTGATGATTGATACTGACAGGATCTAGAATCGTAGGGAAGACAAGCCCCTGTTGAGGTCTCTAAAGGGGGTTTCTAGAGTAGGTTAATTGACGTAGAAGACATACCCTACATCATATAGGTGGCATAACCCTATGTGCTGGGATCCTGAAGTGAGTAAAAGGAGACAGTGAGCTGAGCACCATCATTTATCTCTCTGCTTCCTGACTGCAGATACAATGTGAACATCTGCTTCAGTGTCCTGCCGTCATGACATCCCTACCAAGTTGGACTGTATTCCAGAACTGTGAAACAAACTAAACCCTTCCTCACTTAAGTTGTATTTGTTGGGGGCTGGAGAGATAGCCTAGCGGTTAAGAGCACCAACTGCTCTTGCAGAGGACCCGGGTTCAATCCCCAGCACCCACATGGCGGCTAAGAATCGTCTGTAACTCCAGTTCCAGGGGAATCCGAGACCCTCTTCTGACCTCCTCAGCATTGCACAACACGGGTGCACAGACCTGCATGCAGAAAGTACATTCATACACATATAAAAATAAATAAAATAAAATAAAAATAATAATGATTTTAAAAAGTTGTATTTGTTAGGGCTTTTTAAGACTTATTTTTATTATTTTTAAATTCCTGTGTGTGCATGTGTGTGGGGGGGGTGTGGGTATGTGTGTATGTGATGTGTGTGTGTGTGTTTATGTAGTGTTATGTAGTGCGTGTGTGTGTGTGTGTGTGTGTGTGTGTGTGTGTGTGTCCCTTTGGAGTACAGAACAGAATGTCAGATCCCCTGGACCTGAAGTTACAGGTGATTCTAAGCCACCGGATCTGGGTGCTGGTAACCACACTCTGGTCCTCTGGAGGAGCAGTAAGTGCTTTTAATCACTGAGCTGTCTCTCCAGCTCCTTGTCAAGCATTTTGTCATAGTAATGAGAAAGTAACTAATATCGTTTTAATATGTGTGCACGAGCTACCAGGATCCACCTGTCTCTGCCGCCCATCTCGCCGTTGCTGGGATTGCAAGCTCATTCTGCCATGCCGGACTTTTTATGAAAGTTCTAGAGATCCAACTCAGGTTCTCACGCTTGTGAGGCAAGCGCTTCACTGCCCGGAGCTGTCTCTCCAGCCCTGCCAATCATACCTTAACAACCCTGAGCCATGAGAAGTGACTGGGCCACAAGAGCCATGGATTAGTATGCTCTCAGAGGAAGCAGCTTGGGAGCCTGTCTGTCCTTCTGACACGTGAGGTCACATAGCAAGTGCTGCCTCTGAAAAAACCAGACCTCCCCAGACTCCAAAGCTGCTGTGTCTTGATCTTGACTCTACCAGCCTCCAAAGCTGTAAGTAATAAATTTCCATTGTTCATAAGGTATTTGTCAGAGCAGCTCAAGCACATGGAAACAGTGAGAATTCCAGTGACTGTCTGCCCAACATGGAGGCACAAACTCACTGGGTGATGTGGAAAATCTGGAGGGCAGAATCCATGGTAGTCACCAAGGTCGTCACCAGTCATCTGTCTGCCCACTCCCAAGTTACACTGAGGCATGGGGCAGCGCAGCCATCTGTGCATAGAGAGTAAGACAAAATGATGAAACCAGTAGCTTTGTATGCTAACCTTCAAAAAATAAATAAGTAAAAAGGGACAGAGGACTGCTGAGAGGATAAGGACTGCCACCAAGCCTGAAGACTGAGTTGGATCCCCAGAACTCACACAGTAGGAGGACAGAATCAGCTTCAGAAAGTTGTTTTTTGACCTTTACACATGTGCTTTGGCATGCATATCCCCACCCCCACCCTCGCCATGCACTAAAAAAAAATAGAGAAAGAGAGAGAGAGAAAGAAAGAAAGAAAGAAAGAAAGAAAGAAAGAGAAAGAAGAAAGAAAGAAAGAAAGAAAGAAAGAAAGAAAGAAAGAAAGAAAGAAAGAAAGAAAGAAAGAAAGAAAGAAAGAAAGAAAGAAAGAAAGACAGAGGGTGGGAGGCGCGGCCTAGCGGTAAGAGCGCCGACCGCATTCTTGCAGAGGACCCGGGTTCGATCCCCAGCACCACATGGCGGCCGAGAAACGTCTGAAACTCCAATTCCAGGAGAACTCCAGTTCCAGGGGAGTCCGACACCCTCTTCTGACCTCCGCGGCATTGCACGTCACGGGTGCACAGACTTGCAATGCAAACAATACATTCATACACATACGGAAATAAATAAAATTAAAAAAAAAATTTTAAAAAAAAAAAAAGAAAGAAAGAAAGAAAGAAAGAAAGAAAGAAAGAAAGAAAGAAAGAAAGAAAGAAAGAAAGACTTGCAGAAAGACACATGAGAAATGGGCAGGAATACCAGAGATGACAAGAGGCAGGGGGATTTACTGGACTTGTTCACTCATCTCATTTGGTTTTACAACAAAATAGAGAGGCCAGGACCCTAGCTCAGTTGGTAGAGTGCCTGCTTCCCTATAGCATGCGCAAGACCCAGGGTTGGATCCCACACCCAGCGGAGACCGTGTATGTGGTGCAGCTGTGGTCCTAGCACTCACGAGATGGAGCAGAGGGATCAGGAGTACAGCTCATCCTCAAATTAGTCAGGATACATGAGATTCTACCTGTAATAAATAGGTAGATAAATAAGTGTTTTAAACAAAACACTTTAATATTAATATGTAAAAAGTATGTATCTTAAAAATAATTTAATACAAAATAATTCAATCTCTGAAATATGTATTTTATATTACATAATATTAATGTGTTTATATTTATATTATTGTTGTGTTTTTAAGCCAATTTTTATTGAAGCTTTGTGCATTTCATACAAAATTTCCAATCAAGTCTAGACCCATTACCCCCTTCCTTGTCCCTGCCCCCCATCAGAGCTCATGCATTCTGCCAAACATGTTATATTTTATTAAAATGTTTTTTTTTTTTTGGTCTTTTCGAGACAGGGTCTCCCTGTAGCCCTAGCTGTCCTGGAACTCACATTGTAGACCAGGCTGGCCTTGAACTCACAAAGATCTGCCTGCCTCTGCCTCCCAAGTGCTAGGATTAAAGGCGTGCACCACCACGCCCAGCTTAAAATGTATTTTTTTTTTTTTTTGGTGTTTTTGAGACAGGGTCTCCCTATAGCCCCAGCTGTCCTGGAACTCACTCTGTAGACGAGGCTGGCCTTAAACTCACAAAGATCTGCCTGTCTCTGCCTCTCAAGTGCTAGGATTAAAGGCATGCACCACCACGCCTGGCAAAATGTATTTTAAACAATTTTTTTCAGCCTTAAGAAAATTTGGCATTTGAAGAAATTGCAAAATAAATTACTATATTATAACACTATAATACTACTACTACTACTAATAATAATAATACATTTTTAAGATCAGGGGTGTGACCAAAGAAAATACTTCCTCATGTCTGATACCACCCTTCTGCCCCCCCCCCCAAGCCAGCCAAAGCACTTCTCTAGCTGTGGGTAACTCAGCTCCCAGCTCCAAGCCACCCTTCAGGACCCCTCCAGGAGACCCTTCCCACCCCCTGCCGCCCCCAGAGGTGCGCACCTACTCCTCCTCTACACCACCTGTGCTGACTTAGCTTCTCTTGTTTGCTGATTCAACTCCAAGTACTAGGAGCCCAGTTGGCTCATCCACCAGCCTTTTTGTTTTGAGAAAAGAGTAGCATGAGTTTCTGGGCTCAAAGAGCAAACACAAGGCCTAGCAATGTCAACCATGGCTGGGCAGCTTTCTGTATTCCAGGTTCGATTGTAAGCATCTTTGTTTATTTGGTTTTGGATACAGAGGTCATGTAGCTTAGGCTGATCTGGAACTCAGGATGGCCTTGAACTTCCTGATCTTCCTGCCCCCACCTCCCTAGTGCTAAGATTACAGGCATGAGCCACCACACCTGGCTTATGCACTGCTGGAAATGGAGTCCGGGGCTTCAGGGACTGTGGGCCAGCATCCCACCAAAAGAGCTCCATCCCCCTACCCCGCCGTTCATATGCTAAGCAGCCCGATAGTCCCAATAATCCAAAGGCTTGGTTAGGAAATTGAATAAAAAGGTTAAATAGTGGCTAAGAGCACTGGCTGTTCTTGCAGAGGACCCTGGTTCAAATCCTAGCACCCACATGGCTGGCACCTAACAACTGTCCAAAGCTCCAGTTCCAGGGGATCTGACACCCTCTTCTGTCCTCCATGGGCACTGCACAATACACGTGCACTTGCCTACATGTGTGCAATACACACACACACACACACACACACATAAAATAAAAACAAGAAAATTGTTGAAAAAAATAATAAAAATATTAAATAGAAATGTTAAATAGCAAGCCACATATGGTAGTGCATGCCTTCAATTCCAGCCCTCAGGAGAGAGAAGGAGGCAAATCTCTCTCTGTGAGATCAAGGCCAGCCTGGTCGACATGAGTTGCAGGCCAGCTGACTATAGGGAGAGCTGTCCCCAAAATAAATAAATAAATAAATAAATAAATAAATAAATAAATAAATAAGAAAAAGGTTAAGTGATGAGGCAGGAGCACATGATTAGTGTAAGGCGGTGCCTGCCCAGCCCAGCTGGGCCTCACGCTGGCCAGCATGGTGATACCGCATTCAGCATCAGGGAGCTCTGACTAAAATTCAGCTCCACCTGCAAGGGACTATGTGGCCCAGGACGAGCATGGAACCTTTATAGATGTGGCTCCCCAACCTTGACCCTTCTCAGCAACCAGAACTGTAAGCCAGATCTCTCTCTCTCTCTCCCCCTCCCTTCTCTGTCTCTCTCTGTCTCTCTTTTTCTCTGTCTCTCTCTCTCTGTCTCTCTGTCTCTATTCTCTCTCTCCTCACTCTGTCTTTGTCTCTCTGTCTCTCTCTCTTCTCTGACTCTCTCCCCTCTCTCTTCTTTCTGTCTCTGTCTCTCTCTGTCTCTCTCTGTCTCTTTTCTCTATCTCTGTCTCTGTGTCTCTCTCTGTCTCTCTCCTCTCTCTCTGTCTCAGTCTCTCTGTCTCTGTCTCTCTGTCTCTCTTCTTTCTGTCTCTCTCTCTCCTCTGTCTCTGTCTCTCTCTCCTCTCTGTCTCTGTCTCTCTATCTCTCTTTCTCTCTCTCTGTCTCTCTCTGTCTCTCTTCTCTGTCTCTGTCTCTGTGTGTGTCTCTCTCTGTCTCTGTCTCTCTGTTTTTTCTTCTGTCTCTCTCTCTTCTTTCTGTCTCTGTCTCTGTCTCTCTCTCTTCTTTCTGTCTCTGTCTCTCTCTCCTCTCTATCTCTGACTCTGTCTCTCTATCTCTCTCTTTCTCTCTCTGTCTCTCCTCTCTGTCTCTGTCTCTCTGCCTCTCTGTCTCTCTTCTCTCTGTCTCTATCTCTGTCTCTCTCTCCTCTCTGTCTCTGTCTCTGTCTGTATCTTTCTCTCTGTCTCTCTCTCCTCCCTGTCTCTATCTCTTCTTTCTGTCTCTGTCTCCCTCTGTCTCTGTCTCTCTGTCTCTCTGCCTCTCTGTCTCTGTCTCTCTCTCCTCTCTGTCTCTGTCTCTCTGTCTCTCTTCTCTCTGTCTCTCTGTCTCTCTCTGTCTGTCTCTCTTCTCTCTGTCTCTCTTCTCTCTGTCTCTCTGTCTCTGTCTCTGTATTTCTCTCTTTCTCTCTCTGTCTCTCTCCTCTCTGTCTCTATCTCTCTCTTCTCTCTGTCTCTGTCTCTCTCTGTCTCTCTCTCCTCTCTGTCCCTATCTCTTCTTTCTGTCTCTGTCTCTCTCTCTGTCTCTGTCTCTCTTCTCTCTGTCTCTGTCTCTCTTTCTGTCTCTGTCTCTCTCCTCTCTGTCTCTCTGTCTCTGTCTCTCTGTCTCTGTCTCTGTATTTCTCTCTTTCTCTCTCTCCGCATCCTCCCTCCTCCCTTCCCTCCTACTCCATCCTCTCTCTCTCTCCTCATCTCTCTCTCTCTCTCTCGTCTCTTTCTCTGGGAGGAGGAAGCAGGGGTCAGTCTCATGTGTCATCCTCAGGTGCCAACCATCTTGTTTGTGAAGACAAGTTCTCTCCCTGGCCTAGAACTTGCCAAGCTGACTCGGCTGGCTGAGCAGCAAGTCCCAGGGATCTGTCTGTCTCCCCAGAGTTGGGATTACCAGCCCGAATTGCTGAGCTCAGTATTATTTATTTATTTATTTATTTATTTATTTATTTATTTATTTAGTCTTTTTGAGACAGGGTCTCCCTTTTAGTCCCAGCTGGCCTTGGAACCCGCTCTGTAGACCAGGCTGGCCTTGCTGATGGTTCAGTGGTTGAGAACACTGGCTGCTCTTGCATAGGATCTGGTTTCAAATCCCAGCACCCATATGGCAGCTAACAATTGTCTGTAACTCCAGTTCCAGGATATCCAACACCCTCCTCTGGCTTCCTGGGGCATTTCACAACATGAGTGTATTTACATACATTCAGGCAATACACACATACACATAAAAAATAAAAATAAGAAAATATTTTTTAAAAAAGAAAACCACCTGCCTCTGCCTCCTAGCACTAGGAGGCAGAGGCAGGTGGTTTTCTGTAAGTTCAAGGCCAGCCTGGTCTACATAGCGAGTTCCATGCCAGCTGGGACTAAAAAGGGAGACCCCGTCTCAAAAAAAGACCAAAAAAAACCAGAAAGAAAAGAAAATAGCTGATTTTATTGATTCATTAGAAAATAAGGATGGTTCTATCAATTAAAGCATTACATGAGCTAAATCTGTGCTTCCTAGTTTGATGAAAATACATTTAAAATGTACAATAATTCAAAAATGGTTGGTTAAAACATGCTTGCAGAGAATGAGCTGAACAGTTACTGTTTTTCTCAATCTGTCTTGAATATTTTGACCTGAAATGTTTCTTCTCTGACACTAAAACAGTACTTAATAATCAGTAGATATATCTTGCTCAAAACTGATTTTCTTTTTTACTTTTTAATATTTTTTTTCTTTTTGAGACAGGATTTTCCTGTACTCACGGCTGGCCTGGAACTCACTATGTAGACCAAGCTGGACTCAATCTCACAGAGATCAGCCTGCCTCTGCCTCCCAAGTGCTAGAACTAAAGACCACCATGGCCATCATTTTTTTTTTTTTGAGAATTTCATATACGAAGTGTTGTCTTTACATTATGTCCATCCCTCTCCGTCCCCCACCAACTCTTCCCATGTCCCCCCACTTCCTCTCAGTTTCTTGTCCTCTTCTTTTATCATTGTTATATGTACATATATAAATGTATTAATATACATATAACACACTGAGTCCATTTAGTGGTGTTCATGCATACCTGTGTTTAGTGGTCCCATCTTGAATTAAATGACCTCCCAAGGAGCTAGTCACTAGAGAAAACTGATTCTCTTTCCCTCAGTATCCACTGATTGCCTGTAGCTCTTCATCTTGGGGTGGGACCCTGTGACATTCCCCCATCCCCCTTGCCATGTCAGCTGGTTCTGTCACTATGTATATCTTGTTAGACTACCATACTGTGGAGATTTCACTGGTTCAGCTTCCCTATCATGTCTAGAGTGTATGCACTAGCAGAAGATGTCCTGTCCTATCATGTCTAGAGTGTATGCACTAGCAGAAGGTGTCCCATCCCTCTGGCTCTTATATTCTTTCTGCCCCCTCTGTCAAGCTGTTCCCTGTGCCTTGGGTGTAGAGGTGTATTGTAGATGTCACTTAGAGCTGGGTGTCTCACAGTCACTTATTCTCTGCATTTGATTGGTTGTGGAACTTTAGTCTCCAACTGTTGAAGGAAGGAGCTTCTGTGATGAATAGTGAGAAGTACTTGTTTGTAAATATTCATATTTGGAATACAGTAAGAAATTATGCTGGTCTAGGGAAGTGACAGAAGTAGGTTCTTCTCTGGAGTCTATTTCCTCTCCAGCCATGTGTACTTGGCTATGCATATAGTGCCACACATGATTTCCCTTCTACTGGATGGGCCTTAAGTCCACTTAGATGGTTGTTGGTTACCTCCCAAGATGAGAGTTCCACTACTGCACTGTGGGAAAATCCAGTTTGAATTGCAGGCTAGCTTTCAGCTAGCATGCCTCAGGGCACTGTGTGGCCAAAGTCTGACCCCATCCCAAGGAGGAGCAAACAAGTGGCCTAGGTGTGTGATGCTGGGTGGGGCAATGGTGTGCAGTGGCGCGGAATTGGGGGCCCTAGGATTGGCTCTGGGAACTGATGTCATTTAGTTTATAAAAGCAAGCTGTAGCAAGGAATAAATTTGAATTTCATAGTAACATCATCGTAGAATTCCCGGCCGTTATTTTTATTAATTATTGCTTGCATACAGGCCAAGGTAGGCCTGCATTTCGTTCGGGTGGCCAGTGGGTTGGAAAAAGGTCCCCTTGCAGACCACCAATCTGGGTAGCTGGTGTTGTGAGTGGACATAGGCTGAAGATAGGCCATCAGCCATCAGCCTGAAATTCCTGTCCAGGGTTCAGCAGTCTCTGGGCAGGTCATGGCCAACAGTAGAACACGTGTCTCGCGGGTCCAGGCTAAGGGCCTGAGTTGGAAGTACCACTCAGGCCGGGCTACAGGAAGTAGCTGGCTGGCCTCTGCGCTTGAGGGGTCAGTTCCCCACAGTGTCCACAAAGTGGGCACTGTGTTCCCCTTTTCCTTAGCAGGGTCTCGTGGTCCTATTCGGCATAAAAAGAAAGCTACCTACACTGCAGCACTAGAGATAGCTTGCTGAGCCAGTCATTGTGGTTCATAGACTTTACAGTTGGGTAAAACTGTTGGTCGGCTTTCTCCCTTGGCACCTTGCACTATTTTCTGATGCTATGCATTCAGCTTTTTTTGCACAGGTTCTGGGGACTGAACTCAGGTCCTCATGCTTGTACAGTGTAATACTGAGCACGAGGCACAGAGGAATGCCATATGGTGATGGTCCAATTTAAGAGTCCTTCTTAGCCAGTGGTCAAGAGTGAGCTCACTCCCCAAAGAACTATCAACCCAGAGGAAAAGCAGAGCAAGGTTTATAAAGCCTAAAATCACAATTACATCATGGCAGGGGCAAAGCCCATAACCATAGCTACAACAGATCACCACAGTTATACCAGACCAGGGACAGGTCAGTTAAAGGGAGGGTGTATACTGCGCCACCTCTGGGGACTGGAGGCCATCTTGGGGAAGTAGGGGCGGGGAGGGAGGCTCAGTCTGCAGAGCCTGAAGGCTGTGGAAACCATAGCTGTCTGCTGCTGACAACTTAAAGTTGATTCATAATCTTTGGACTCTGCCATGGACAGCCAATGGGGCCTGATCTAGCTCATAAGCATGGTCATGGCCATGCAAAACACAAAAATAAAGACAAAAACACTGGAAAGCACACTGACCAGAGAACAGAGCCTTCGGCACGCTCTTCTGAACATAGTTCTATATCTACACAGACACACAGGAGAAGAGAAGGGGCAACCCCCCCCAGTCCAACCCAGTGTAGCAGTGGATGTCACTGAAGCTGTGATGGCTACCATGCCAACACATCCCACAGTGATCGGTGATGATCTGATCCCTGATAATCACACACAGACAGATAGCCTTCCATTTAAGCTGATACCTGAATTTCCAGAAATAACCCCCCACAAATATCCTGGACATCCGTGAAAGCGAGTTAGTGGAAAGAATCCAACCATGGAAGTAAAAGAATTTTCTGATTTCAATCTCTTTGATGCCATCTCTTAATTTATGCAGCAAGGGTATATTTTTAACCCTTCACTTGCGAGTTTCCCAGTTGTTCAAATGCAAGTATTATGATACAAGTCACCCAACCATCTAGCTTCAGAACGGTCTAGAGAGACCCATGAAGCCTCTCATGTGATTCTGTAAATCTCTATGGTTGAATAAAGCTGTGTTCTGTAGCCAAAAATAAAAAAAGTTGTAGATGAGAAAACAGACTATAATGCTATAAATTACAACTGACTTTTTAATAAACACCATTAAGGTAGATATAAGAGAAAGACAAGCATATAATTTTTAAATATTTTGTTAAAATGATTTCATTCTTTTCATCTAATTTAATTAACATTCCCTGAATTTTCTGTTCTGAGGTCCTCTTGATAGGATATAGGGATTTTTCCAGTTACTCTTGTTTCAACTAATTGTTGAATTAAACCTTATATGCACAGGGTTACACAACATCCGATTTTAAATGTGACTCCTAAAACTATAACAAGTGGACTCCCTTTTTATTTTCCAAACCATCCTTTCATAAGATTCGAAAAAGGGTTATTCCCAAATTTTTAGTTAACTTATTGGAAAAGTAGTTTCTAAAGAGCCCTTGTAAAAAAAACACATCAGGGCTGGGCGTGGGTGGTGCATGCCTGTAATTCCAGCACTCAGGAAGCAGAGGCAGACAGATCTCTGTGAGTTCAAGGCCAGCCTGGTCTACATAGTGAGCTCCAGGGCAGCTGAAACTAAAAGGAAAACCCTGTCTCAAAAAGACCAAAAAAAAAAAAAAAAAAAAAAAAAAAAATCAGGAAACTATCTTTTGGGGAAGTAGAAGTGGGATGTTTTCCATCAAGTATAATACAAAGACCTTCCTTTCCAGTTAGCATTATATTGTGATCCTGTTCTCCCAACTCATTCAGCTGGCGGCATCTAGCTGGCTAGATACTCCTTTAAAGCCTCGTCTGGTAGAGCTGATAAATCTTTGTTGATTAATTCACATCTTTATTGTTGACCACCAGAGTATAGTCTATTTAAAACCTGCAGCTATGATTTTTCTAGTCTTAAATGAATTTGGAACTTCCCCGAGGCCTTCTAAATAGTCAGTGTGGACATTAAAAGACCCAAGTAATGACCTCTTAGCCCTGAGATTAGGTTCTCTAAGAGAAAGAGACCTGAAGGCGGAGGTAAATCTTATAGCCAGTTGAATCAGCAGACAGGTCCCATACCAGTCTGGCAGCAGGTTTGAGCAAAGATTCCCCCGTTCACAGTACCAGCAGAGGTCAGCCTGGAGGACACTGAATGCGGAGTAATTGCTATTTGCCCCTCCATTACTTGAGACATTTAGGATGTGGGTTTAGGCTTCACAGTCCCTCATCGAGCAAGAGAATCCATCCCCCGTCATGTGAGACATAAGGAATGATTTACTCTCCTTGATGATAAGGAGGTTCCACTGGGCCGGCCCATACAGCCAGGAGCTATAGTACAACATACTCTGACAAGTTTTATTTTCCTCCTGGGTCCTTATCTTGTAACAGGGCCAGCATGCAATTTACTTGGGTTGAGTCTGTATCTCTTCCACGGGGGAAGGATAGAGCCTGGGATGTCCTGCCACGAAAGCTTAACCATCACTTTTATTGAGAACATGTACTGTAAATTTAACCCATTTACCCAAATATTCAATTTTCCATTTTTAGGTTCTATTTTTATTAAGGTCTTTATCAAATTCCTAATCTTAATCTTACACATATGTATGTATGTACATGTTCCTGTTTTTTATTTTTTTCCATAATGTAAAACTTGTCAAATCAAATTTTACACTAAGGGATGATGAGGTTTCAGTTACATTAAGCAGTAAGCTAATAGGAAAAGAATATGGACCAACTTCCTGGGTATTTTTATCCTATTTGAAAATTCTATTTTCTGATTTGCATACATCTCCAGGCAGCACTTGGATTGTAGGGAGGAGGACTAGACTGTGGGTGTAAGTAGAGACAAGGAACTGAAAGGACACAGCTCCAACTCTATAAGCATTAGCAGAGCAGCTGCTGCCATCAGAGAGACCATGGGAGAAGCAGGACCCTCACTGGTGAAGCAGGTTCTGCTTAGAAGGATGCAGCAATTGCTCAGAGAAGAGCCTCAAGCACAGGCTCTTTGAGCAATTGAGGCCTGTCTTGGGCTTTGCAGTTCTTGTATTAGTAGCTTCTGCCGACCTGAGCTGGCACTCCAGTTATGCTACAAAAAAGACAGAGGGTGACTGTTCAGATCCCTTAGACTTTTTAGTTCTTCATATTCTACATTCGGCTCATCACTTACTGGTAGATGAATGGACACCCACGAGCCAGCGCAGAACAGCTGCAACTAAAGGGAGCATCATAGAAAGGGGGGTGGAAAGATTGTATGAAGCAAGGGACCAGGATGCCTACTACTGGATGAAGCACTCTATGCGTGTTTGCAGGAAGGTGCCATTCTGCTTCATGTGTGTTTATAGATACACATGCAGGCATGCTCAACTATCAAATACTCCTTGGTGAGTGTTGGCAAGATTTTTTTAGTACGCAGTGTAGCTTCATGAAGAGAAACTGACTTGACATCTGGTTTCCTGATAATCTGGTCAGCTTCAGAGCTGCTTTTCGCTATGCAGCATGAGAGCTCCAACTGAGTTTTTATAACATGTGGAACAAGGCCTTCTAGTTTTCTTTCATGCTGATGTTTGTAGCTGATCTTTGATTTTAAGTTAGTTTTAAGTTGTCTTATGATCACATGGTATAATCGCTGATTTTGTTTATCAATTTGAATGAATCTGGAATTAGCTAAAATGTGAGAACTTCCTTGACCAGATTATTTGAAGCTGGAAGATCTACCCTAAATGTGGGCAGCACCTTCCAGTGGCATCCCATAATAAAAGGACACATCAAAGAAGAGCTTTTGCTTTCATGCCAACTTGTCTATCTTGTTGCTATGATTAGATACCAATTTCTTCAGGTTCCAATTTAGACTGAAGACCATCAGCTCTCCAAGAATCCATTAAGCCTTCAGTGCCGGATTGGGACTACTGAGATATCCAGCCTTGCGGACTGAACAATTCCTAATTCTCAGACTCATCAGTGTGACTTCTCAGACCCCATCCTGAAAAACCACATCTTCCTTCACCTTGGATAATGTGTTTCCTCTACTATTTTTGGATGCAATCAGTTTTAGGTCTTGTTCACTAGTTTCCCCCGAGGGAAGGTAGAACGTAGCTCTCTTTTATCTTCTTAACCAATACATACTCTTATCACCACCTTCCTATGGTAGTAGATTGAACCATATCAAATTGCCATTATTCTTGGTAAAAAGTGTTTGAATGTTGACAGTTTTATAATTAAGTTACATCATAATATTTATTAAAATGAAATTCAGTAAAGAAAAAAAGAATTCTATTTTCTTTTTAAATTTTTTTTATTTATTATTTTTATGTGTATGAGTGTACTGTCTGCATGTAGCTGGGTGCACCCATGTCGTGCAATCCCACAGAGGTCAGAAGAGGGCATCGGATTCCCCTGGAACTGGAGTTAATGACGGTTCTTAGCCGCCATGTGGGTGCTGGGACTCAAACCTGGGTCCTCTGCAAGAGCAATCGGTGCTCTTAACCACTGAGCCATCTCTCCAGCCTGGAAAATTCTATTTTCTATATACCATAATTTACCCTCCATACATCAGACTTTAGAGATGACTTTAGAGATGGAGTCAATCATGCATCACCATCAGGAAATGAGGAGATTTAAGGTTTGACAGTTTCAGTAGTTTTTCCCCTTGGACTTTGAACTAGATATATTATTTTATATCAAGGCATTATTTTTGTTACTTCACAATAACCCAAGTATATTGTAAGTAATGCACACTTAGCAAAAGTAAAGCTAAGCAAATCCTTTACAACCTGCAGGTAATAAGGTACCATCAGGGTATTTTTATAATTAATTTTAAATACTCCTTAGATGACCCAGGAGAGAAAAACTCAGGACATATATATTTGCCCATCCAAGAAAATTCTCTCTGATTCTCCTAAGCTTCTACAGGACAAGCTTAGACATGTATCAAACTGAAGAGTCAGAGGAAACACTGTTTTAGTTACACTAATTACTAAGTTACTCATTTTCTCTCCCCATAAAAAAACAGACTACAAACAGTTCTTTCTTAGTCTTAATTTCAAAGGACCTCCTGATGGTAAGATTGTCCATTTTCTTTGGTGATGTCAATAGCTCTGCTGAATGGCTTCAGTTGTCACCTTGACACAGCTGGAAGGAAAGAACCTCACGGAGGAATTTCCTCTATCAGAGCGGCCTGTGGGCGTGTCTGTGGGGCATCTTCTTGATGGTTGAGTGATGTGGGAGGGCCCAGCCCACTGCGGGTGGTACCACCCCTGGGCAAGTGGTCCCAGGTTGTATAAAGAAAACAGACTAAGCCGGGTCAGAGAAACTAGCCAATAAGCAGTGTTCTTCTGTGGTTCGTGTTTCAGCTCCTGCCTCCAGGTTCCTGACTTGAGTTCCTGCCCTGACTTTCCTCAAGGATGAACTGTAAGCTGTAAGCTGAAATAAACCCTTTCCTCCCTCAAGTTGGTTTTGGTCAGAGTGTTTTGTCACAGCAATAGAAACCAAACTAAGACAGCAGCCTTCTTTATTTGGATGGAATGTAACCAATCTCTTTCAGTCATCTGACCCACAGTTTCATTGGTTACAGCACCAGAAAGCTCCCCCCCCCCCGAAAGGCATTTCCAATTTGTTTTCTTTTTTTTTTTTTTTTGGTCTTTTCGAGGCAGGGTCTCCCTGTAGCCCCAGCTGTCCTAGAATTCGCTCTGTAGACCAGGCTGGCCTTGAACTCACAAAAATCTGCCTGCCTCCTGCCTCCCAAGTGCTAGGACTAAAGGCGTGCGCCACCATGCCCGGCTCTTTTTCAGCTTTTCAACAGCATTCAGTTCCTGGGCTAAAAAGAATGGGTTGGAAATTCAAGCAGAGGAATTTGAACAGGAAGTCCTTGTGACCTGAGAGAAAGAGAGGGGAGAAGAAATCCTAAGCCGGTTCTTGCAAATGTTACCATAAGTATATGAACATAACTTTAGGAATTATAGGCATCAAACATATATCATCTTCAAGTCCCATTATTCACAAACCTTGTACAACTTAAACATTTTATTTTATTTTATTTTTGGTCTTTTCGAGACAGGGTCTCCCTGTAGCCCCAGATGGCCTGGAACTCACTCTGTAGACCAGGCTGGTCTTGAACTCACAAAGATCCACCTGCCTCTGCCCTCCAAGTGCTAGGATTAAAGGCGTGTGCCACCACGCCCGGCCAACTTAAACCTTTTAGAATGTGGCTTTAAGCTTTCACAGTTTTTTTCTCATCTTTTATTTTTTCATTCTTAGGACAAAATCTTATTTTATCATATAAAATCCATAACCTCACATTTATATCCTTCTCAACAATTCTGTCTCATTCCTATTTAACTGTTTCTTTCTCATTTCATGCCCCTAAACAAGAGTTGAATACAAATAATACATAGCACGTTGCGGCAAATTAAAGTTTCCTGTGCACAAACTTTTAACTACCAAGCTTTTTCCTGGTGTAAGTCTCAAGCAAACTTTCTCTGCTTCAATTTCTACATTTTTTCCCTTGGGGTTACATAGAATCTAAGAGTTAGGGGGGGAAAATTGTATATTTAGCAAGAGCTTTGGCATATTATCAAAATGACCTTGAACTTTTTGTAAACAAGAAAAGGCAGTTGCAGAAAAGAAAGTACACAAAGAGCCAAAAATCTTTACATGTTAACCCTGTTGTTGCAGTTTTAGATGACAACAGACACTTATTAGTGATATTGTTTCTTGTTCTTTTAAGAAAAATTTTATCCGTATGAGTGCTTTGCCTGCATATATGTAAGTGCGCCCATGCATGCAATGCCCATGGAAGCCAAAGAAAGCATTGGATCTCCTGGAACTGGAGTTACAGATTGTTGTTAGCTGCCATCTGAGTACTAAGAACCAAACCCAGGCCCTTTCTGCAAGAGCAGCCAGTATTCTTAACTGCTGAGCCATCTCTCTAGGCCTACTGTTTGTTTCTTTGTTTCTTTGTATCTTTGTTTTAAAAGAGGACATTCTCTTTGAAATATCCCTTCTCCCTACGTGATCGCATGTACTCTCTTCTGTCTCTCTGGAGTCTTTTTTCTGTCCTTAAGTTTCTCTGATAGTTTAGACCTTGAATTCCTGGATCCTTGCCTACTCTCATTAGCCTGATTTATGGTTGTGAATATCATCTGAGCCTTTTGTTTTTGTTTTCTTTCATTCCTTCTTATATAAACCTTTTGGACCTCTCTCAGTACGTCTTCCAGGTTCCTGTCCTTCCAGCCTTCAGTCTTCTAAATTACAACTTCCTTGTAATCTCTGACCAGCTGTTAGTTACAAAGTGTGCTTTACACATCTCTTGTCCAAGGGAGTCTTCTATGCCTAAACCCAAGTGCTTCTGCATCTGAAGTTTTAGGACCTGTGGTGGTATGAATGAGAATGTCCCCTTTAGTCTCCAAGTATTATAACATTTGGCCCCCTTGGGGGTGCTGTTTACCAAGGTTTAGGAGGTGTGGCCTTGCTGGAGGAAGCATGTCAATGGGGCTGGTTTTGAGAATTCATAGCTTTGCCCCATCTTGAATTTGTCTCCCTCTGTTCCCTTGCCCACCTGGAGATGTAAGCCTACACTTTCTGCTTTAGGCATCTCCTGTCATACCTCCTCCACCATGATCTACACTTATCCCTTTGGAAGCATAAGCCAAATAAATTCTTCTTTCTATAAGTTTCTTGATCATTGTGTTTCATCACAGTAACAGAGAAGTAAATAATACAGGAACTCTGTCGGCCCTTTTTCTTTTCTCTGTTGTACATTAAAGGCTTTATGTATAGTCTGGTACCAAGATACTTGTTTTCTAAACCTTCTACAATCAAGTGTGGACAGTCTTGCATGTGGCCTTGATAGGTCTCAGTATTATTATTCTATGAAGGCTGTTTGTTGGGGAATTTTTTTTCTGAGGTAGTGTCAGCCATGCCCGAGGTCAATACAGCAGTTTTGGTTTCTGTTGGTCAAAGATTTAACGCACTTAAGGAACCTTTGCACATCCAGCTGATGCTGCTTTTGAACATAAACTATGTCTTTTAAAGGACCAGAACAAATGCACAGAAGAATCAAAAGGCAAGAAGCTTGGCCATCCACGTGGGCTTTGAGCAGGCTGCCTCTCCCCCCTTTGGCCTCCTCTGGCCCTTTTGCCACTCACTGCTAGAACTGGCTTTTGTTTTCATTTAGGGCTGCAGCGCCAGCAGCTCACACACACCAGCCGACAAGGCCTGAGGTGCCTAAAATGAACATCCCCATTAAGCCCATTTGTCCGTTCTCTCTCCCTGAAAGCCCATCTACAGATTCTCAAGGTTTTTTTTTTTTTCTCTTCAGAACCTCATTTTTCCCTTTCTTGGTCCCATCCCATTAGTTCACATTCATATCGTGCCTTCCACCTGCCACCAGGCACCTCAAGTTTGCGGTTTCATCTCTGATGGTGGAGATTACGCAGTCCAGCACTTAGGAGGCGACTGGTTTCCTCAGGCTCCCCAAAACAAATGAACCCAGATTCTTACAAGTCTGATGTGGCAGCACTCCCCAAACTGGGTCCTGTGCCTCCAGGTTCCTTTGTGATCCCAGAGTACCTTGGAACACCAGGAAAACTAATACCCTGTATGGATCCAGGAGTCCACTGTCACCAGGAGAGATCCATACTCCCAGTGTCCCATGAGTCAGACCCTGGCAACAAGAGAGATAAAATCACCACTCTGAATCTCCAGACAAGCCCCCAGGTTATGTTGCAGGCACTCTACAACACGCTTTCTTTTCTCCAAGAAGCAGTTTATTCACACCAGATACCAGTACTGACTCCTACTCAAAAGACAGCCCAGAACAAAGCATTTTATCCCCAGCTACTTTCCCTTCAGAGTTCAGTTTCTTTGTCTCCCATATATGGTAACACATTCTAATTGTGTGTCCCATGGTACAGGATCATGACAGGGAGATCTGTGCACTCAGGGACAAACCACACTGCTTTGCCTTCCCTTTGTTCTGGAGGATTCCTGCCACAGGGGGGATCATAGAACCTCTCTCCCAGAGACCCAGATTCTGAGACTGACAGCTAGGTTCTCCACCATGTAGGAAGATGGGGCTCTGAGGATGAGACTCTTGAGCAGACGTGGAGCTCCTACATGGCTATCACCACTAAGGGTGGGAGTGCAGAACCCACAGAGCATCTGATGGAAGCCCCTGATGGAAACCATCTGATGGAAGGAATGGGAATAGGAACTGCCCCATCCAAGGACACCAGTTAGGCCCTATAGGATAGGGGGCTGTCTACTGACTTTTCCTGGGGAGACACGATGAACGTCCATTCATTCACCCCAGACATAACAGTACAAGTCCACCAAAGTCCAACTTGGTGAGACCAATGAATTTATCAGCTTTCTTACAGAGACCTGGTGAGTGGTTACTTCAAGGAACCTGTGTGACCCCAAAATGGCTGCCTCACTGCCAAGGTCCACACCACCATGGATGGCAACCTCATGGAAGCTGTCTGTGAAGTCCTGCCGTGATTAACCTTCTACTTCTCATGCAGTTAGCGTCTCCCAAGATCGCTTGCAGCTGAGGGAGAATCTTAGGCAAGAGTCTCATGACACACTGTAGGGGGAGTTAACAGATCCATCACCATCGCTATAGACCTAGCTACCACTGTACTGTTCTCTAGTTGGCTAGAGCAAAGCCCAAGATGGCCTCTTGTTATGACTGGACGAAACGGCATCATGGAACAAAGGCCAAAGACATACTGAGGGTCACCAATGTTGGAGGTGAAGTGCACAAGGCACACTACATAAGGTGCGGTGGAAGGTCCCACAAGGACCATCAGACGACGGAGTGAAATGTACATACTGACAGATTGGGAATATCCCCTTATGGGAGGCTGCATGACTAGGTACAGTGTGGATACTCTAGAATATTCCACAGCTTTGAAGGTGCTGTTTGGGTGGGTTTCTGATACCACAGATAAATGCCATGGAGGGTAGACCATGCCTGGTGCCTTACTGCATCTTCTACTGCTATAACAAAGAGAACCAAGGCCCCGGCTCCTGCTTTGGAGTTGGATGTTAAAGATCACAAGGCTGTTATCTAGTAACCTGGGCACTGAGGAGGAAGAAACAGGCAGATCCTTGCCAGTTGCTCAGTGGCCAACCAGCATAGCCAAACCAGAGAGCTCCAAGCTAGTGAGAGACCCAGACTCCACAGACAGGGATGGGAGAGTCTGAGGAACAGCAGCCAAGCTTGATCTCTGGCCTCCACATACACTTGTGCATATATATCCACATGTACATACACTCACACCCACATCAACACACACGCACGCACGCGCACGCACACACACACACACACACACACACCCCGCATTCATATACACAGTAACTAAAGTCCTTAATCCCATCATGGAAGCCACGCTTATGACCTCATTTCACCATTATCACTCTCAAAAGTCTCATTTGCAAATATCCTTAAGACAACATGTGGCTTTAAGTTTCCAATGCAGAAACTTTTACAGGACACAGTCAGCAACATCTCGGGCTTTCCCCCACAACACGTGGCTACCAGTTGTTCACGACATACCCTGAACAGGACGGAGGGGACCAGACCTCATCTTTTCTTATCTTCCTGCACCTCTTTCTGCTGCAGTCCTCTCTGCTCCCAAGAATGTGTCAGCCCTCCTGGTGTTAAGGGTAGGGCCTTCCAGCGCTCAATCCATCTCTCAGCACAGCCACCGAAAGGCAAACATTTAGCCAGGATGTGCTGTGTGGGCCCCAGCCTAGCCAGCACCAGCCTCCAGCCTTGATGACGAAGACTCTGAATGGCACTGAGGCTCAAGGCAGAGCCAGCAAGGCTGCTTCAACCACAAAACCCTTCAAAGGCTGGTGGGAAGTGTTCTCTGTTAATTCCAACCACAGGGCAAATTAAGTTCTATTTACCCTCTTTCAAAACTATTTGCCTCCTTGAGTTAATGAAATCTGGAGTTGTACCATTCATTGTTCTAGGCCTGGATCAGCCTTCTTCCCCAGGGGCTCAGCCTTGTCCCTTCACGGCCCCTGTATGGATAAAGAAGCAAGAAGACAGGTGGGCGCAGGATGATGGACAGAGGGGCCAGATGATATGCAGATGGACAGAGGTCGAGATGCAGGCTTCAGTCTAGAGCAAGATGCCCTTTGGCACCACAGGTCTTGGCCACGCTTTCCTTTTCTCCCACCTTCTTGAACCATTTGCGGTATCATATGAGGGACAAAAGGGAAGAGCTGGCCTGTCCCCGTCCCTGGGCTCAAGTGACGGCCTTGTACCAACAGAGACCTGGATGTCTGCCTTCAGCTCCTGGCCTGGCCACTCTCCCAAATACCTGCTAGGGTGTTTCCACCCACCCTAGCACATGGTCTCAGCTTCTCTGTCAAGGACACCTCAGTCAGACAGGGGCAGCAACAAAAAAAGACATCCTGCTGCAAGCACTGAGCAATCCCCCACACCCGGGAGGCCACTCTCCTCCTCGGCATAAACCTGCCAGCGGCTGCAGCAAAGATGACTCGAAGCCACCTCTCTCGTGCGTAGCTGCGGCACCCGAGCTGGTCTGTCCTCTTTCCAGGATTGGTCTGGAGGCCAGTGGCTGCCTCGTGTGGAGTCTGAGGGCCCAACCTGTCACCTCCACACAGGAGCCAGCCCCACCCTGGAGTGCCATCAGATAGCTGCTGTCACACCTGCTCAGCCCCTCATCCCGCCAAGCCTACTGACGTGTACCTGTTCCACAGCCAGAACCTATTTCCAGGGAAAACCTCAGACGGCCGGCTCTGGGAGCGGGCATTGATGGACATGGCTCTCTCACCAGTCTATGCATGTGACCCAGCGGTGGTAAAGTTGAGGGCAGAAAGTCCTGGAGTGCAGCACTGGTGTTGAGGGTGAATCATTCCAGGTGAGCCAAGGACCAGAGACCTGAAGAAGAGGAGGGTTGGTCGCCACAGCATCCCTGACCCCCACAGCAAGAGCAACTCCAGGACTAGGGTGGTGCTTCCTGAAGTTGCTGACTGATCAGAGTGGATCAACAAGCCCCTAAAGACAGTGTGGGGGAGATATGAGGTCGGACATCTTTGGGGAAGCCTTATCTTCAGCCAGGGGCAGAATGCGTAAGAAGCTCCCCCACACTAAGAACTGGGAAGGAGACGTGGGATGTGGATACCTAGGCACAACTCTCAGACCTCCAAACCACTGCTGGGGGAAAGGCTGGAGCAGGCCAAGCCGCTTGAAAAGCTAATGCCTCCAGCCCCCTAAATGAGCAGGTACCATCAGAGACAAGGCCTCTGCCTGAAGAATATGTCCTGCTTCCTTTCTGCAACCTGCCAGGTGCCTGCCAGGCATAGCCTGGTAGGAAAGGACCAGGACTGCGTGAGAACAAAGAGATGAACATCCTATTGCTGATTCACCTAAGAGCTCCAGGGCGGCCTCTATTCCACCAGGAGCAGGGGGTGGGGCAGGGCCGAGTGCTGAGACGCCGCCCCAGGGACAGAGAAAAGGGGCAAGGACGTGCTGATGAGGAAGGACGTTGGCATCCCGCAAAGATCACGTTGCCAAGCTCACACGCACACACATGCGTGCACCCGGCTCCTGGATGATTACAAGACATGCCCCCAGACAGTGCAAGCAGAACACCTGCCTGCTCAGTCAGATGCACTGCATAGAAAGGAAACCCGTCAGGTGCCCACTTCCCAGAGAGCTTGGGGGATCTCACCTACCAGAGAGAAAGCCTGGACGGTGACCCCCAGGGCCCGGAGCAACAGCAGGCGGGGCTGCCAGCAAGGACACTCCTGGAGGACAGGCAGCTAGGGCCCACGGGGCAGAGGCAGGTGTACAAGAGTATAATGAGCAGCAGGAGCCAGGTGGCAGCTGGTGCTGTCACATGAGTGGCGGAAGGCTGCAGAGATAGCTACAGGACGTAGAGTCCCCCACAGGTGAAAGAGGTAGGCCAGGGACTGCTTAATTCAAGGATCTGTTGATGAAGGATGGAATGTGCTAACATACAACTATGCTGCCTCCAAAATGTGGCTTTGTGTGATGCTGTTATGAATGAAAGTTCCCAGAGAAACTAAACCTACTGCAAAGGCTCATCAACTGATTAGAACTTCATTGATTATGGAGAGTTTGGAATGTTGTGGATCCAAAGTCTACTTATAATTCATCTTTAGCCCCATAACTTACCATCCTGTGACTAACAGATAAAAATTAATTAATTCGGGCTGGAGAGATGGCCTAGTGGTTAAGAGCGCCGACCGCTCTTACAGAGGACCCGGGTTCGATCCCCAGCACTCACATGGCAGCGAAGAACTGTCTGAAACTCCAATTCCAGGAGAACTCCAGTTCCAGGGGAATCTGACACCCTCTTCTGACCTCCGCGGCATTGCACAACACGGGTGCACAAACTTGCATGCAGACAGTACATTCATACACATACAGAAATAAATAAAATTTTAAAAAAAGAAATTACCAATTAAGGTAATTTCTTTTAAAAAATAATTAATTAATTTTTAATTAATTAATTAATTAATAATTCAACCCCTATGGAAGCAGAGTCAGCCAGGCCTTAGACTTCCCAGTCTCCAGATGTGGTTACAGCAGCCCAAGCACACTAAAACAGAAGATGTGGTAGGCAGCATTCAGGTTCTCCATAGAAGGTTCAAGAAGTAGTGGGCCTCAGCTGTCCCCCTGCAGGCCAGCCAGCCCTGCCCCCAAAGGGCCTGCCGATGTCTGGCTGACTCTGAGCTCCATCTGAAGCAAGGAAGGAATTTTCTCCTTCCCTGAGGATTCCTTTAAAAACATATTTAGTAACTTCTAAACAAATCACACTGACTCTCCCAAGTTTTTGTTTGTTTAGTTAAATTAATTCTAGTTTAATATTTCCATTAGCTATTTAATTTATTCTAAGACCTTACACTCCAAAAGTAATAAAACCTCTCAAATATTGACAGACAGTAAAGCAAATGTCATCCAGATACAACCATCTGTTTTTTCTCCAAATTCCTCAGGACAGAGAATGTGCAGCAGAGGCCTGTGTATAGGCTTCCAGAGCCTGTGGCATCTGCTGGGCCTGGAGCTGAATGCCGGGGTTGGATGTGAGGCTCCCATTCCACAGAGTAAGAGGGAAGGGAGGGGAAAGTCAGTCTAGCCAGCAAACAGAACCAAAGTTCCAGGTTTTTATAGTGGATAAGCTAGACTTGGCCCATCACAGAGAGGGAGGGGCTCAAGAGACCCTGACGCTCCCTGAGGGTCTAGAAGCAGATAATGGTTGCTGGAAGTTAATAGTTGCCACTAGTAAGTGGTCGGTGCACCTGAAGTGGCCACTCACCCATGCTCCTGCCAAGCGAACTCATTCATTCACCTAGAAAAAGAAAAGAATATGAAAGTGGAAGAGGTCCCAGCTGGAAGAGGGAAGGGGGCAGTGGGAGAGAGGTGGCCAAGAGAGAGAAACAGGGTGAATATGATCAGAAATATGCACGTATGAAGATGTGAAATATCAATGGGCAGTGGTGGCGCACACCTTTGTGCTAGGGGACTTGGGAGGCAGAGGCAGGATCTCTGTGAGTTCAAGACCAGCCTGATCTATATAGTGAGTTCCAGGCCATCTGGGGCTGTCTCAAAAAGAAAAAAAAAAAAAAAAGAAAGAAAGAAAATGTGAAATATCATAATGAAACTCATTATCATGTTCAATTAACATATGAATAAAAAAGTTTTAAAAAATGGATAGATAAGCTGGGACTGACTAGACTGGGTAACATCATTTGTCACTAAGCCTGACAACCTGAGCTCAGTCCCAAGGACTCAACTGGAGGAAGGAGAGAACCAACTCCTGCAAGTTGTCCTCTGACCTCCACACTCATTCATACCATGGCCAAAATGCACACACACACACACACACACACACACACACACACACACACCACAAATAAGTGAAGTAAAAATGTTTCCAAATGGAGACTGTTTCCAGCCACCTGTCCTGGCCCAAGTGAACTTTCCGTGTCCCTTGGCCACATACACCTCCCTCCCACCTCTGTCTGGAACCCAGTTGCCCTCCCCCACTGATGGTGCCTGCAGAGGGGAGGGGACAGCATGGGCGCACAGCAGCCGTGCAGAGGCTGCTTTAGCATCAGGTGATGGTGGAGTTAGTTCTGAGGGGCTTCTGGGAGCCAGGTACCAGTTCCTTCCACTCCTAAACTACATGAGGCTGGCATGTCTCCTCCTACAATAGCAGTTAGTCCCTGGATGCCCTGAGGGCTGTGAGGTATAATGGCCTGCTGCCCACACAAGGGGCCCAGGGCACTGTCACAATGCTGAGACCTCTCCAGACATCTAACGTCTCCAGGAAGAGAGGCTATACCTATGATTCTGTAACCTGGTAAGACCCCCAGTCTGCAGTTCCAGCTGGCCTACCCCAGCCAGAGACACCTGGAATGTTTCATAGTTCAAATACTTGAAATTCTTCTCATGCTACCCCAGGGCCAAGGCAGAAATAAGCGCTAATGGTCCATGGACTGGTCCCCCGCCCCAGCCAGCCCCTCCCTGACAACCTCTGCTGCCCCCTTCTCAGCTGCTATGGTCCTCAGGCAAGCTACCCAGCAGGGATGGGGAGGTAGGGCACCATACAGATGCTCCACATTGCCTGCTCTACCCTCTCTGCAGTGGACAGAAATCCAGGCACACATTTGCCTAACTCATGCAAGTCAGCCATCATGTGCCTGCCTGTGCAGGGTTTCCCCTTGAACCAGAGTTGAGACAGAAACCAAAGAATTCCACACATAGTGTGGGAGAGAATCCTGAGGCTGCAACTCGGGGGCACAGGTAGGTGTGAATGAGCTCAGTGGGCTTCCTTTCATGAGGGTCCAGGGTCTACAACCCCTAGAAGACCAGCTTCCAGATACATCTGTTGATTGGTTAACTGAGGTGGGCACACCCTACCATAAAAGTGGGCAGCATCATTACCTGAACTGTGGTCCTGAGTTCCATAAAGAGAGGTGAATCAGCAGCAGTGTTCGTCTCTCTCTGCTTCTTGGCTGTGGATTAATGAGATCAGCCTCCTCGGGCTCCCGTTGGCTTGACTTCCGCACCCTCTGGATGGTGTTCTCAAACTACGAGCCAAAATAAACCCTTCCTCCTTTTTGTCAGAGTAATTTATCACAGCAAAGGAAAACACATACGCATACATGTTCCCTTCCAAAATATATTTTTAAGATGATAGAGAAATTTGCATGTTCCATGTATATGAAAAAACAATGACCCCATAGACAGCAGAGCCACACTCTGTCCCAGGCCTGGGCAGTCTTAGCAGGCAAGACAGACAGTCCCCAGCCCATGAGGCTTGGGGGACAGGTCATCGTCCAGGTACTGGATCAGCCCTATGGATATCTTTGGAGTAGACTAGGATGAATGCCCAAGACCAGGGGAATCAGATGCCCACAGTCAGGGTCTCCGATACAGACCTCAAGGAGCTCCTACATGGCTGTCATTTCCTTGACAAGCACACTTGTGGAACTATCTCCTTTTTGAGATGAAAAGGCCATCTTAAAGAAGGACCCCAGTGTCAGGTGAGGGCAACCCGCCCACCAAGCAGCCTGAGAACCTCTCCTGCCAGCGGGCCTCGGAGCTCCCGGCTCAGTGGAACAGAGGAGACAGGCAGGGCAGATGGAAGAAAGTGAGTTTAAACATGGACAGCCGTGGGCTGTGGAGAGAAATGAGACAGCAGGAGGCAGACAGAGGCAGACAGCCACTGCCGGTGGAGCGACATGCGCAGTGTCTAATCAGGCTCAGAGTCAGGGTCTGTCTGGTCATGAGACTTTCATGAGCGGGCCACCAGGCATCACTCTCTCCCATCAAGTGCTACTGCTCCATGAGCATGCGCAGAAGAGCGAGAATGATCACAGAGAGAGAGCGTGGCGGCACAAGCTTCGCCATCACCAGACAGGGCTTGAACTTTGAGGGCTGTTTATTCTGAGGATTCTTATATGGCAAAAATTCTGTTGGGAAGAAACAAGATCTGATGTTGGCAAATGAGATACATAGATGACATGCCAAGTCGGTGCCCTGTGTCTGCCCCATGGGCGTGGAACTCCCTCGTGGGAAGATGACCAAGGCTCAGAGAAAAGCCCAACTTGTCAAAGTCCATCAGACCTAGAAAGCAGGTCACTTGACGTCAAAGACCCTGCTCCCGGTCCCACCACACCTGCTTCTGCACAAAAAGCCTGTAGAGTGGTGATACCAGGGGAAATGACCCCCTCCACCTAGACGGTTTAGTCTCATTCTGAAGAGAATTTAAGAATGGACTCAAACAGAAGCTTTAGGGCAATCATATTAGAATGTAAGTAAGTAACAATCCTCAGAGCAAGCGAGCTGTCAGGGCAAGCAAGCTGTAAATCTTACCAGCTGCCTTGGGGAAGAATGGAGGGGAGAGGGAAAGAAAGCCAGGAAGTCATGTGGGTTTAGGGCAGACAGACGTGTGGGGACAGGCAGCTAGCCACTGCGGGGAGGAGAAGGCAGCTTTAGAGAAAAGGTAAAGATACCCCAAATTTGGGGGCAGCCCAGAGTATTAGAAGCATGAATAAGAAAGAAAAGAAAAAGAGAGATTTTCCTGAAGGACAAGGCTTACAGGGAGCCACATGTCTGTGACCCAGTCCACAAGAACAGTTTCACAACGGGTGGTGACTCTGGACAGGGGATGTTTACCATTATTAATACACTAGGTATTCCGCATCTCTTTGGCATGACTTAAGGTGAACCCACCTTCCTGGGGGTAGTCCTGACTGATAGGCCTGGAAAAACTGGAATGTTAAGCTTCCAACCAGACCAGACATTCTTATTGTCTTGACCTGTTCATCTTACAGGGCTTTATTTTGCTACTATAACATTAGTAAGGACATTTTAAATGTTTCAGATAAACCATCCTCTAGAGATTCTGGACAAATAGAGCAGACTGGAGGCCCAGAGGCCTGGCAAAGGTATGAGCCAGCCTGACAGAGAAGACTATTTTTTTTTAATTTTTTATTTATTCTTTATGTGTATGAATGTACTGTCCGCATGCAGGTCTGTGCATGCAGGTCTGTGCACCCGTGTTGTGCAATACCTCTGAGGTCAGAAGAGGGTGTCAGATTCCCCTGGAACTGGAGTTAAAGACGGCTCTCAGCTGCCATATGGGTGCTGGGGATTGAACCCGGGTCCTCTGCAAGAGCAGTCGTCTCTCTTAACCACTGAGCCATCTCTCCAGCCCCATGAGAAGACTCTTAACCACTGACAGTCCCCCTCATCCCCTCGTCCTCCCGAATGTCTCATTCATAGTTGCTTCTTACCAGACAGCTTCCTGGGGTTGGAGCTCTAGCCACCCCTGACGTTACATGGAGGGTGAGCTAGACTCTCCGCCCTTCTCCATCTCAGGGTCAAGAATGATATTTTTGTGAGAGACAGAGGCTCCCTCAGGCTCCAGGGAGCATAGGGGACCTGAAATCAGTGCCCTAGAGCAGGGAGGGGCAAGCCCCGTATCTCCCATCAATCTTTCCACATAGCATGTTAAGTTCTGGCAAGATTTACGGGGTGGGAGGGACACAGAACAATGGCTGCCCTTCCCAGGCAGGCTGTTCCCACGGTGGGCTCCAACAGGGCCTACAGCATAGTGGGAAAGGTCAGGTCCCAGGAGCTCACCTCGACCACCACTTCCCCTCAGACAGGGCTCACCCGCACCTTCCCCTGCTTCTTATTCATGACTATTTCCCAGAGTCTCTGCAAAGAATGTGCCTTACTTTTCAAGTCAGGGCAGGGACCGGCTTTGTTTTATCTTATGTTGCTAGCTCGGAGCTGCTCCCACTAGCCTTCAGGCAGCTTTAGTGGTGTTACCGGGGTCAGAGCCTGGGCCCGGCAGCCCTAACAAGGTAAGCTTGGCAACTCTTCAATAGGCCAATGAAACAGACAAGTAATAATAAGAAAAGCAGAAAAAGGAGATTTATTCAATAGGGGCACAATGGGAAGAGGAACAAATAGTGCCCCCCACCACCCCCGTCCTGCCTCAAGTCCATCTTCAGGTTTAAGTAGAGTACAAGGCACGAATAGCTAATCAGTCCTAGTCAAGAAGTGGCCCCACTGTGTACAAAACAAACCAAATGATAGAAAAAGTTATACAGGGAAGAATGGAGTAGCCTACCCCCACCTCCACCTCCCCAAGGGTTCTTAGTCTCATTCATAAAAATAATTTAGGAATGAACTCAAATGGAAGCTTTGGCATGGCTTTATTAGAATTTCAGGAACGATCCTCAGGGTAGGCAAACAATAAATCTAAGTTGCCACTTTGTGGAGGAGAAGGAACAAGCCATAGAGCCGCGCAGGTTTAACGTGGGCATAGAGGCCAGGCACATGGCAGGCTAGTAGCCACATGGTTGGGAAAGAAGCATTAGAGAAAAAAGTAAAGAAATACAAGCTGTTGAAGCAACCTGCCATGTTAAGGAAAGCATGGCTAGAAAAGAGAAGAAAAAGTGGAGGTTACACCTTTCTGAAGAATTCAGAAAAGCAGGGAAGACACAGTGAGCAACTTTTCTCTGGCAGGATCTACAAGAACTGTGCTGAGGGCTAGGGATTCCAGGCAGAAAGAGCTCCCATCTCATTACTACATTAGGTATTCCACTCATCTCTTTATCATGACTCAAGGTGAAATTCCCTTCCTGGGGTAATCCTGTGACCATGTGATCTGGCAGAACTAGAAAGTTGGGTCTTTATCTGGCAGAACTCAGAAGTTGTGTTAGTTAGGAAGCTGGGTTAGCTTCTTGTTACTGGTAATAAAAGGGCAAAGGCCTGGGAAGCTGGGAGCTTGTGTCCATCCCACCTCTTCATGCTTACCTTGGAGTCTAAGCGTTGTCTGTTCATAGCACAGACTTGAGCAGTTGGCAGAGGGCTTCCCTGGCATGCAGAGCCTGGATTTCCTCCCCTACACCCAGAAGGGAGAGAGGGGCTGAGACGAGGTTCCCAGTGACCTTTGACGGATGTTTGTAAATCCAGCATTTGAGAGGTAGAAGGAGGATCGGAAGTTCAAGTTTTCCTTCCAAAAGTGAGGCTGGTCTGGGCTACATTAGATTACAGTTTCCAGGTTCTGCTGCCTCTTTGCAATAAATTGTACAGAGACACATGGATAGTTACAAGAAAAGAGATAGTTTATTGAGGGGGAGATTCAGGGGTGCCTGGAGGTTGGCTATGTCACCCCTACCCTGAGGCCTGCCTCCTAGAGGGCCAGAAGGGACAGCGGTGCTGAGGCAGGTTCCCAAGCAACCTTTAATGGATCATTAACATAGTGCCCACTTTTGCCAAGTTTTCCCGAGCATGTGCCCTCGACTGAATGAAGTCCAGGTGCAGTAAGGGCTGCCAGTCTTTTGGCTGTGCCAAGATCTTGTATGTTGGGCTGGAGGGATGGCCTAGCGGTTAAGAGCGCCAACCGCTCTTGCAGAGGACCCGGGTTCGATCCCCAGCACCCATATGGCGGCCGAGAGGCGTCTGAAACTCCAATTCCAGGAGAGCTCCAGTTCCAGGGGAGTCCGACACCCTCTTCTGACCTCCGCGGCGTTGCACGTCACGGGTGCACAGACTTGCATGCAGACAATACATTCATACACATATGGAAATAAATAAAATTAAAAAAAAAAAAAGATCTTGTATGTTAATCTCTGGAATTTCCTCCTTTACTGTTTTCCTGTCTCAATGAGATCCCATCTTTAAGAAAAATCCTCTCAGCTTGTGAAACTTGAAAAGTCTGAGCAATCGGCCCCTCTAGGCTACCTTGTGCAGCACCTTTGCCCCAGACAGAGGCTCAGGCTGAGGGCTGCAAAGATCAAAGATGCTGCTCAGCTTTGAGCAACCTATTTTAACACAAGAAAAATAGGTTTCGGGTCACTGAAGGTGGATGAGAGCCTGGAGCAGTGTGTTTCTGAGGCTGTCTATCAGCTCAGACGGAAAGTGTTCTGTGGTGAATTAGTGATGCCTGGCTGGGATAAAAGATATCCCTGAGAGTGAGCACCAAGGAGCTGCCAACCTTCCCATAGTGAGTCAAAAACAAGGGGCGCCTTAGGGGCACTGGGGCCACACATCTATGCTGCCAACCTATGGGGAAATTTGTGAATCACCATTTAAAGATAAACCAGTGTGCAAGTGTCACCTCTAAGACTGTACTAGTCAACCCTGAAAGGCCCCTTGCCCCATTCCAGCCTATTCTCCCATCCAACAAGATAGCTGAGAGGATAAAGGAGCTTGCCAAGAAAGCCTGACAACGTGAGTTTGATGCTCGAAGCCCACATAAAGGTGGACGGAGAGAACCAACAGCATGAAGTTGTCCTCCCACCTTCATGTCCACCCTTGGGCATATGTGCTCCTTCCTCCTCTCATGAATAAGGAGAGAGAGAGAGAGAGAGAGAGAGAGAGAGAGAGAGAGGAAAGAAAGCCTGTCTCAGGCAAGTTAGAAAATGAGGACCAACATGTAATACTGTCCTCTACTCACACTCAAAAGCACACACACTCACCAAGATTTAATAATTACAATTTTTAAAAAGCCAACTTCTGCCAGGGGTGGGGGTGGTGCACACCTTTAATCCTAGCACTCGGGAGGCAGAGGCAGGCGGATCTTTGTGAGTTCAAGGCCAGCCTGATCTACAGAGTGAGTTTCAGGACAGCTGGGGCTATAGGGAGACCCTGTCTTGAAAAGACCAAAAAAAAAAAAAAAAAAAAAGCTGACTTCTTATTCATGCAAAACCCAGTGAAGAGGCTCCAGCTTGTGGCACCTGGGATTCGAGGCTCCCAGCCCCTGCCCTTTTGGGGGGCCATCACCTTCAAGGGTCTTTGGTGCCAGTCTTCTGGAATGTGAACATCAGCAAACTCCAGAGCCAAAAAGGATGATTACCTTGTTCTGAAGATGGACCCCTGATCCTGCCCATGTCCCGCTGGCCAAGCGGATAGAGTACGGCTCAGCCACAATGGTGGGGACATCAGCTTGAGGTCCAGGCTACATACACCAGGGAGGAGCAACCCAAACACGAGGTAGAGGGGCTGGGTAGGCAGCAGTCCCAGCTCCCTGTGTGTTCAGAAGTGTCCCAGAATGAATCTCCAGGAAGTTCTCAGAACAAGGTGATGCCCAGGAAAGCTAAGACTTGAGACCAGGGACACTACATGAAACAGGAAGCCCAGTCACATGGCTCTTACTTTACTGCAAGGGAAGCTGGGAAATGCATTACAGGAGTTCCTGAAAAGAGGTGCTGTGTTGGGGTTCCAGGGAGGTTCCTGCAACACCCTCAGTTAGAGACCTCCTCCCCAACCACCCCACCCAGATGTCTGCTTCCAGGCTGGGGGCTATACTGAGCATGCCCAAGCCAAACCTCCCCCACAAGTATTTAGCTTTAGCTGCAGGATGTTTGATCAATTACATACCAGAGACCTGTAGAGAAACTGAAGATATTTCCATTCACCTCAGAGGAAATTGCAAGGAGGGAGATGAAAACCGCATTCAAATTATGGAAAAAATAATTGGCAAAGTTCCTAGAACCTGAGTATGCTCTTGCAATGAGCTGCTCAGCTGCAAAGCAATGAACCCCCATTCCAGAAGGCCTGACTTAATTACAGTATAGTTGTATGTTAAAGTCGCAGCCACTCAAGAACCACAACAGTTGCTTAATTACAGGGCCTCCAAAGAGGCCTGACAATTGGTGTTTAAAAGAATATTTCCTATGTACAGCACCTTTTCACCAGGAGGCCCTGGGTCTTTTCAAACATTAATTAAAGACCCCCCCCAGGAGGTCCCAAGCATATGGTCTTTGATGACTGACAAAATTAAGACTCTTTGTGAGCAGATAGAGTATGGCTCAGCCACAATGGTGGGGACATCAGCCTGAGGTCCAGGCTACACCAGGGAGAAGCACAGCAAAACATGAGGGTAGGGAGTGGCCTCAGCTCCCTACGTGTTCAGAAGTGTCCCAGAATGAATCTACAGGAAGCTCTCGGGTCAAGATACTGCCAGGAAAGCTGGGACTTGGGACCAGGGACAGTACATGAACCAGGAAGTAGACTAAGCGCTAAGTTTGACCTTGAAATGTGCCCCCCACAGGCTGGCTGTACGAATGTTTGGTCCCCAGCTGGTGGTGCTGTTTGGGAAGGTTATGGAACCTTTAAGGAGGTGTAGGCTCACTGGAGGAAATGGGTCATTGAGGTAACCCCATTTCCTGTTCACATTCTGCTTGCCAACCTCTGCTCGTGCCTCCTTCGTTATCATGATGAACTGTAAACCCCTGAAACTGTAGCCAAAAGAAATCTTTTCCCCCTTAGGTGGCTTTCCTCAGGGTATTTTATCATAGCAATGAGAAAATAGCTAAGGCATTAGGGTCCAGATCTGAGAGGAAAGTCCGGCAGAATGAATACGGTAAGATCTAAAAGGCGGAAACGACCAGAGGAGGAGATAGGGAAATAGGGCTCCATCATAAGGAAAATAGATGGTCGGGGGTCACATCTGTAACACACATTTCAAAGAGTCTAGCCATCCCCAAATTTCAGGAAATCCTGTTTCCAAAGGACGCCTTAGTGTTACCATAGCAGAAAGCCACTTAAGAGAAATCTGGTTGAGAATAAAATCTGTAATGTCCAGTGTTGCTGGTCATAGGTCCATGGAAGGCAGGTTTACCTTAAGTCATGCTAATAGGCAGAATACCTAGTTCATTAATGAGATAGTGAACTTCTCCTACCTGGAATCCTAGCCCCTTAGCACAGTTCTTCTGGATCAGGGTTGTTGATATGTGACTAGTCTGTTTCAGACTACTCATGTTACTAAATTCTTCAAAAAAGCATAACTTCTCCTTTTCTTCTTTGTTTTTTGTTTGTCTTTTTTTTTTCTTTTTTTTTTTTTTTGAACAGTGTCTCCCTTGCTTTCCCTGATGCTTTGAGCTGCCCCAACATCTTGGATTTCTTTGCTTTCTCTCTAAAGCTCCCCTCTGCTCCCCACCATGTGGCTGCTGGTCCCCCAGGGTCTAGCTGGCTCTAAACCAGCAGAGTTTCATGGATTTTTTTTTTCCCTTCTCCCTTCCATTCTCCTCTTCAAGGTCACTGCTAAGATTTGTAGCTTGCCTGCCTGAAGATTTTTCTTTAAATCCTAACAAAATTTCCCCAAAGCACCTGTTTGACCCCATTCTTAAACTATTTTATGAATAAAAGTAAGAACCCTTGAGGAGGGACCCCATCCTCCCCTGTATCATCAAGAGCATTTCCCATGCAAACCCCAGTGCTACTCTCTACACATCTCAGCAATGCCTACACTGTCCAGTGACTACACACAGGCAACAGGCAACCAGATTTTTTTTCAACCATAAAGAATTAAGTTATGTCATTTGCAAGAAAATGGGTGCAATTGGAAATAATGATACTGAATGGAGCCAGCCTAAGACAGGTACTGTGTTTTCTCTCATATGTAGTTCCTAGATTTTATAGAAAAATACAAAATCATGTATGTAGGTACACACACACACACACACACACACACAGCATAAAAGTAGAAGGAGACAGGAAGAAAGACAAGGGTGAGGAGAATATATGTTCCATAGACATTGTGAATGCACACAATGAGAAATTAGAATAATAACTTGCAGATGAAGTTCAATGAGTATCATCTCACTATTTCTTTTGAACCCCAACTCAGTGCAAAGAGGACCATGGGACTGGTTGCATACCAGCTGAAGAGACGCTACCCACACCAAGAAAGTAGGCAAAGCCATGGGCAGCAACCTCAGCCCTGTACTAAGGCTCACAGGAAGCTCCAGGTAACAGAACCACAGAAGTGTTCCAAAAGTGGCCCATTCAGCCAACAGTATAGCTCAGTGGTTGGGCACTTCCCTAGCATGTATAAAACCTTGGCTTCATCTCCAGCACTGAAGAAAGAAGAAATATTAAAAATGACTCCCTCTAGGATTACAAAACAAAAGCCAGGTGTCCAGGGAAATATTCATTTTTTACCACATCTGTGAACGGAAGTCCCTCCACCTAAAGGTACAATTTTATTAGAACTTTAAAGAAAAATCTTCAGGGCAGGCCAGCTGGGAATCTCAGCAGCTGCCTTTAAGGGGAGAATGGAGGGGGAAGAAGAAAAAGCCAGGAGGCCATGCAGGCTTCGGAGACACATGGTCAACTGGTAACCACATGGCAGGGAGAGGGAAGCTTTCGGGAATAAAGAAATGTAAGATGCTAGGGCAGCCCAAAGCATTGAAGAAAGCATGCTTAGAGAAGGAAAATGAAGAAGAGGAGATTCCACTTTTCTGAAGAATTTGGAAAAGAGGGCAGACTTAGAGAAACGTAGCCCAATCCAGAAGCGCTACCCTGGGAAGGGGCACTCCAGGCAGGAAAAGTTCAATATCTCATTAACACACTAGGTATTCCACCTATCTATTAAGCATGACTTAAGGTGAACCCGCCTTCCCAGGGGTGGCCTCGAGGCCAGATGATTGACCAGTGAAACTGAAAAGGTAAATAGACTATAGATTTTGTAATTTTTGCCAGGCAATGTTATGGGGACCATTTGCTACTCTAACAGAAGAAGCTGTTTTCAGAACAGGAATCACTTTACGTCTGGGGTTGTAATGTTCTGGGGCCATAACTTTAAAGCAGGGGCTAACCATGCTGTGTTAAGGCCCACCTGTGGGACTGGGGGTTTATGACTGATCAGGGCTTTTTTTTGTGCAGTTTCTATTTAGAACCAGGCAGATCCCTGGAACTTGCTGGCCAACAAGCCTAGCCAGTGAGTTCCAGGCAAATAAGAGACCCTGCCTCAAAAAGTAAGGTCGAAGACACCTAACATCGACCTCTGGCCTCCATACAAACATGCACACACACTCAAGCACAAATACACTCATACTCTATATACACAAACACATACATATATTCTTCCCCTTAAAGAAAACTTGAAACTGTTCCCACAGTAGAGTGTGGTATTTGGAGAAACCTGAATCTGTATTTCTCAGCCGTACTCACTCATCTTTGGTTCTCTTATTATCTTTGAGGTTAAGAGTCGTGTTTTGGCACACACACACACACACACACACACACACACACATACGCACACACACAAAGAAACAGAAGATAGTATTCATTTGTTTCAACCTCTGTCAACTTGAAACTTGGTTTATGACAAGAAATTCTAATCATTTCAATCATACCACACCCTGTAAGACTTTTGTTTGGTACATTCCTGAGCCCGATGGCCTGAAGCAGTGGAGCTCTTCCCCCTGAAGACTCTTGAAACTAGCCAACCAGGAGAGATTGTGAAGTTGGACCCCAGACAGAGAGGAAGTGTGGGTCATTTCTATCGTCTGTTGGTCCTTTACTCATGCATGGCTGCAATCCACACGATATTCTTCCCTCCTGGAACCAGGCTGGCAGTTCTACAGGACTGCAAGCTTCGAGGCTGTCTCCTGCCTGCAGTCAGACAGTCTCTAGGCCTAGCTCTGGCGAAGAGAGGGGAGGGGACCATGAGAAAGTTACCTTATGGAAAAGAGACACGGACTCAGTGGACAAATGTCTGGGAGATAGACTCTCATTTATTCATGCCAGCAGTGTGTTTATATACTAAAAGCTACTGTGCTCTGGGCAAGGACATGGGGGGCAGGTGGAAGGGAAGGGTGAGCCACCTTGGCTTCTGGGTGGGGGGGCTGCAGAGCTCCTATCTGTGCAACCAGTAAACTAGAGGTGCAACATTTTGCTCAGTACCTCAAGGGAAGGGGCCATCTGGTTCTGGAACTTTGCAGAGATAGGCAAAGTAAGAAAACACTGCAATATCCCAACCTTCCAGAGCTATAGATAATTCACAGAGACAACTGAATGCCCACAGAGATATCAGATAACTCTTGGAGGTTCTTTGGGACAGGTTTTACAGGTCCTTGACTCAAGCCAGGCAAAGTTTCATTCCTACAAGGAAGGACACAGGTCTCTTGAATTGGAGATAGAAGCCCCCACCCCAAGCTTCTGGGTCCTGTGTACTTGCTGGATCTGACTGATCATGCAGGTTACCCTTTCACAAAAGTAAACTCTGCTTTGCCAAGTTCCTCTCCACTTTGTCCAGATGTTCTTTGGGAAGCATTGATGGAGTCCTTGGACCTCAGATTTTATATCTAATGCACTGTCAACAAAAAAGTTCCCAGAAAATCTTGCATCTTGGACTGAATTTCCTGCAAGGCTGACCAACTGATTAGCACTTCAATAACCAGAGAGTTTGGAGTACTGCAAATCAAGCATCTAAGTACATTTTATCTAATGCCAGGTTTAGCCATAAACAGCCACTCCTTGACCACCTCGGTTTAATACTTAAAATTCTTGTGGCTAACAAAATGTATCAACTTAACAACAACAACAACAAATTAAAAGAAAAAACTTTCTACCAATAGAAAAAGCTAACAATGCCATCAGACTGCATCTGAGGCCTATAGCTGAAACTCCACTTTTGCCTTGTCTGCCAACTTAATGTTTCCACCAATGTATTTGGAAAGTGTCTTGATTGAGGACATTCCTTGGTTCCTATAAAACAATGAAACAGTTCCCAGGTAGGAACATGACATTTGAGGTAGCCTAAATCTGTGTTCCCAGGCCATGGTCATTTATATTTAGCTCCAGAATAAACTATCTCTTATCCCCTTTGAAGAGAGATGCTTTTGTGTCAAAAATATGTACACACCCAAACATGTTAAGTTCATTTAGAGGGGAGACTCTGGCATGCAAAAGTATTGAGGACTCCAATAAAGATAACTTGAGTTTTATTTTAGGATGCAGTGGTCTGGCATCTGACTTGAGAGCATGACAGCCAGCAACAATATGGCTGCTTGGCAGACTTCTAAAGAGGGAAGGCAATATGGCGTGGGCCCCCTAGGGAAGTAGGCAGTAGGGCACAGGCACTTTGTGGTCCCTATCAGGACAAACAGCTTTTTTTTTTTTTTTTTTTTTTTTTTGGTCTTTTTTGAGACAGGGTTTCCCTGTAGTCCCAGGATGGCCTTGCATTCAGATCAGAGATTTGCCTGCCTCTGCCTCCAGAATGCTGGGATTAAAGTCATGTGCCACCATACCCAGCTGACAAACACCTTGATAAAAATGGCATTTCTCTCTCTCACAGTGGTTAAGCAAGGTTACAGCAACCTTCCCACCACCCTTCCCCCAGGAGTGTAGGATGGTTGTCAAGGGTGAACATTTCTCAGGGTTTCTAGGTCCAAGTTGACAAAGTCTTACATTCTACCCTTTTGTGTCCTAGGGATGGGGGAGGGGGACATTTTCCTTCTAGCTGCTTCCTGATGATAGTGGTGATGAAGAGGGGGTTAATGACATAAAAAGGTGAGATGCTTTACACCTGTGTGTCACCATCCTCAGCATGGAGGTGTTCATATTTGTCTGAAGGGAGGGTAAGTAAAAGTTGATTAAAACTGGTATGGATGAGTTGCTGGATATGATCTTGTAAGCACTGGATAAGGCAGGGAGCTCTTACCAGGATGAGGCCCGAGGTTACTAACAGTCCAATTAGAGGATACAGCCATGGGGTTATGGCATCCAGTATTCCCCACCCCAAAGCCCAGGGGAAAACAAAGGTTTTGGCATTCCCAGACTTTGACACAGACCAAGCTACCAAAAAAATCAAGAACATTTTGGCTTATAGCCAAGAAACTGGCTACATTGGGGGTCTTTTTACTAAGATTTGAAGTTTTATACCAGAAGTCTAATTTCTTGGGCTTTAAAGAAATATACTGATTACTTTAATTTTTGATTGTACTTTCCTTTTGGGTGTCTAAAGCCATACAGTTAGCCCAGATTAACCAAGTTTTGTTTTCTCAAGGTCAGTTGAGGATCTGGTCCTCAGTTGTTTACTTGGGTTTTGTGGGGGAGCCCCTGGCTCCTTTTGGCTTTCCTTTCACCAGTTCCATCTACACAAGGACAATTGACCAGGCTTCCCTTTGAAACATGAGGAGACTTTCCTCTGTGTTGGCCTTCCTCTGGTTTGTGTCCCTCTGGTGTCACCATGACCTCTCTGAACAGGAAGACAGGTGACTCACAGTTACAGGACATTTCAAGAGATGCTTCCAGTCTCCTAGCACTTAGTTGACCTCTGAGAGCAGGGAACAAAATTGTTCGTTAAATCCTTTAGCCAAATTGGTATGGGCATTAGTATGTTTATTAACCATGCAGGAAGGTTAAGTTAAATGAGCCTGATACTTTTTTCCTTAACTTTTATTGAACTTAGGTGTACTGCATACATTTCTTAATCAAATTCAGACCCATTTCCCCTTCCATGCTCCCAACCCCACCAGAACTTATGCATTCTGCCATGCATGTCTTGCATCTTTTTCTCAGTCTAAATTTTCTCAGTGTAAATTTTTCAATGCAGAACTTTACTGTTTTGGGCAGACATTGACCGTTTCGGTCAGTTCGTTGAACAAGTCTCTGTTGTTGTTTCCTTTAATTTTATATTGCTTTAAAATATGCCTATATATGCCCCTCAACTGACGAGTGGATAGAGAAAATGTGGTACATGTATACAATGGAGTTCTATGCAGCAGTAAAGAGGGACAACATCATGAACTTTGCAGGTAAATGGATGGAGCTGGAAGACATTATGTTAAGTGAAGTAACACAGTCCCAGAAAAACAAACGACAAATGGTGTCCCTCATATGTGGATGCTAGTACCAACAACCCAGATATAAATATTTCTCATGGAGAGGGATGCATAGTAAAAGAACAACAACAGAAAGACTGCATCAGAAAATGGACTGAAATGGTGAATTGGGAAGGGGGGATGGGTGGGAGAGGGACACGGATGTATATTCAATCAAGGCATATTTAATTGATGTGAGTTCAGCAAGTACTCAGTTTCACCTAGACACTGTCTACAGGATACATGGTGTTTTAGGACTTAGTAAAAGTAAATATGTGTATATTAAACAACATTGGTTTACAGACTCTGATAAAAACGGTAATGCATCTGAGTTAAATGTAGATATAATTTGCTGTTGTCCACATTTGTTTTACACAAAATCTCTAGAGCAATAACTTTGGGATTGGCACATACAAATGTTCTCTATAATTTCTCTGTTGTACAGTATCACCTTGTAGCATTCTCTTTAAGATGATTTAAAGCAAAAATTAAGTTTGCTTCCCAAGTTAATCATATATAGTCACCCAAAACAGCATGGGTGAATTTGATGAAATCTGTGCCTTGATTCCACCCTATAGTTATGTATAATACAACTGTCTTCTGGAGACTCATGGGTTAAAAAAAAAAGGGGGGGGCGGTACAGACAGACATGAAACCTTCTAGTCAAAAACCTTGCAATTCAAATCTTAAAACTAACTATGGGAAAAGATTTGTTTGTTCCAACAGGACAAAATGTCACCAACTTAACGGCTGAGAAAGAAAAGATACAGCTTTGCATTGAGTAGGATGTACCAAAAAGTGGCAACTGAAAGGTTGACCCGTCTGAACACTGAAAGGAAGAAAAGCCTCAGATTGCCATAAACATCGAACCCTTCTGTGGATCCTACATGTAACAACTATCTATAATGAGTCCTAATGAAACTTATACCTTCTAGGTGCAACAAAGGTTTTGATATGACTTTCTTGCCTCCCCCCCCATAGAACAAGGAGAAATATGACGATGATGATGTCATTTTCCAACTGTAAATTGGAGACAACTATTATAGAGGTAATCTCTTATAAAACCGGTAAAAATGCCTTCTTTAATTGACTAATAGACATAAGAACTGTGAAAAGGATTATACTCTGTTCAGAACCAAATATAATACTAAAGTCCTTGGGCTATGCACTTAGGCAAAGTATATTAATGCAGGAGCTCTGACATCAGCAATGGATTGTTCTACCAGGGGGATGTTGGCCAGGGGATCCAAGGCCCCACAAAAGGTAAGGGCTCCTTGCCCCTAAGTTGGGATACCTGCAGGAGGAGAGGCGATAAGACCCTGCTGCCGAAGACCTGACGTTAACATGGGAGGGATGTATTGAGACCGCACATGCAAGGGTACAGATGGCCTCTGGAATGCCAGAGAGTGTTCCCAAAGGCCACTAAACCAATAAAGCAAATACGGGTCTCCCTGAGTCAAGCAAGACTCCACCATCAGCACCAGCTACACTTCACCTGCCTGGAAATACTGTGCAGCAGAGGCAGCCATGTGCCTGTATATCCCAAATCTAATTGGCTGTTGGCTCTCTCCTTGGAGGAATAACCCATGGCTGATGCCACAAGCCTACATCCTCTACAGGTTAGGAGATGTCATAAGCCACAGTAAGACCCTGTTATATTTATCAGGGGGTAAAAATGTAATTCATGAATTAACATATCATCCAAACATATGTGTCTATGCCAAAGTAACCTACCATAACTATTAGTGCTGCTTAAATACCTATATATCTAATTGCTTGTGCTTCATTAGTAGGATCGAAAGGTTACTCCTGAACAAACTGTCAGCCCATGAAAGGAAACAGCCAGAATTGACCAGAATCCAAGTCAACAGCTCCAGAGAGAGAGGACAGTTTTACTTCTCATCCACCTGTGCCCCTTTTCTAAGCCTAGGGAACAATCTGCGGAAGAGGGGGCGTGGTAGAATGTAAAGGCTGCGATTGGGGTGAACGGTGAAACTACAGCGATGTAGTCTGGACACTCATTTGATCAACTTGATTGAACAAACAACCTGTCAACCTCCACTGAATGGTGGGACTGTGGGGGTTTGGGCACAACAGTCTATAGATTGGTTTTGCACGAAGGATGCTTATACTCATGGATTATCACTTATAGCTAAAAAATGAAAAAAAATAAACCTGAAAGATGCAGGACAGTTATGGCAGAATACATGATCTGGGATGGGGTGGGGGTGGGGGGGAAGGGAAAGGGAAATATGCCTGATCTGAATTGGAAAATGATGTATAAAATGCACAAACCATCAATAAAAATTAAAAAAAAAAAAATATGCCTATATACACTCCACACATATACCAAAATTAAAACGTCTGAAAATAAACTATAGGTTGATTCCAAAACATATTTAGGGATTCGCATTTTGTTGTTTTTGAGACAGGGTCTCCCTATAGCCCCAGCTGGCCTGGAACCCACTCTGTAGACCAGGCTGGACTTGAACTCACAGAGGTCCACCTGCCTCTGCCTCCCAAGTGCTAGGATTAAAGCCATGCACTACCACGCAGCTTAAAGACTGTTCTCAGCCTCCATGTGGGTGCTGGGAATCGAACCCGAGTCCTCTGGAAGAGCAGTCAGAGCTCTTAACTGCTGAGCCATCTCTCCAGCCCCAGGGATTCACATTTTAACAAGTAGAGTTGCATGCAGGTAAAAAGAAAAATTACTTTACATTCCTAAACTACATAGCAAGTTGATGTATGTTTTAATGTACTTTTTTATAGAAGCATCAAGTAATGTAGTATTATATTTACTTAAAAAAAAAAAACTCAGCTTTCCTTACATTAAAAAAAAATTGCAGAGCATGGTGGCAAAAGCCTTTAATCCTATCTCTTGGGAGGCAGACCCTGGGTCATCTCTGTGAGTTCCAGACCAGCTGGGAATACAGAGAGATCCTGTCTTAAAAAACACCAAAAAAAAAAAAAAAATCCCTGTCCACCCATGCCACCTACCCTTGAACAGGCTCCAAGGTGGTGAACAGAGACAGGGAAACAGGGAGCAGCTTGCACAGTTGAGACGTGTCCATGGCAGATCCCCAGAGGAGAAGCAGCCCCGCCCCACTCCCTGGCCTTCCCTTACTCCCAAATCTTTCCTCTTTTTCCTCTCTCCTTCTAATGCACAGGGTTTTTTTAGTAAGGGGAATAGCATGATGTGGTTCTACCCCTGCCCCTGTAGGCTTGTCCCCAGGGCCTGCTGTTAAAACCAAGGTAGAATGAAGAACCAGAACTGCTGCAGTTGGTGGTCCTGCCATGGTAGCTGGCACAGGGGAAGCTCAGATCTGTGGTGCTGATACCTGGTCTGTTGGTTCGTTTGGGGATCCCCTTGATTTGTCATCCTCTAAACACAGACTCATCTAAGGCCAGGGAAGGCCTCACTGACTCTGTCTGAGAACTCTATACAAGCAAATCCTTTGGGATGGTGACTAAATTTGTCATGGAGTATTGTAACACGGTTGACAGAACCACAGCCATGAAAGTGAGCTTCCAGCGCTGCTGTTGCACCATAGTCCACAGTGCCAACATAGATAGAGCAGGGCATCAGCCTCCTTCTTCTCCTCAATAGACATAATCACGCGGCCAGCATCGCCTGGGAGTGGATTCATATTCATCAGCTTCCATACCTCCTTCTGTAGCTCCTTCAGCTTCTCGGTCTCTTCCTCCATCTCCCTAGCTCGGGCTTTGATCGCTTCTAGCTCCAGGTCCTCACTAACACCATCCTGGGGGTTGCCCTGGACCAGTACAGGATCTTCCTCCACCTTCTGGCTGCCAGGACCCCACAACCCACAGCTCCTGGGCTACTGTGGCCTCTGCTGCCTCTGCTGCTGCTGCCTCCGCTGCTCAGACTGGGGCCGGTCGCAGGAAGCGGCCTGGTCAGTACTCACTTCTAAAGATGTATCTTTAGCCTCACCAAATTTGCTGGGGGAGAATGTTAGTTAAACTAGCATTAATTCCTCCAGGTGTGGATTCAACAATCTTTTTAGGCCAGAGGTTTGGAAACACACTCTGGTCTGGAGAATGATACTTTTAATTATTGTATAATATTTAAATAAAGCTTGCACAAAAACCCAAGCAGCCTTGTATAAACATTGACTAGAAGAGAGATTTAACATCAAACATTAACTAGGCATAGCCCATGAAAGAGATTTAAAACAATTTCAGGCCTATCTTAAATGTAGACTGTTTACTACAAACAGAAGGAGTCCCTTTCCAGATCCTCATATCCTGATTTATAGTTTTTTCAGAAGGTAAGAGTTGTCTCACATACCTGTAGACGGGAAATAGGCTGATAAGATTTACCAAGCCCATCTAAACTGTCTCCTTCTGGACTGCATACCACTGGTTCAGGGTATGCAGATAATTTAGCTTCTCTTGAGCCAAATTATCTAGTTAGGTCCAGAGAAATATCAAAAGTAACCATTATGTAATACAGATAAACATAAAGAACATCTTTCAGTAACCATTTACTATTCCGATATAAGGCAAAAACAGAATCTGATGTGAAAGCTTCCTAATACTACAGGAAACCTAGAAGCATGACTCTGGAATATTGCAAATAAGAGACCTGAGTCTTTAGCTCAACTACGATTCCCTTTTGCCATCCCAATAAGACAATATAAAGATCAATCCTTTGTTAAAGACCATGTAAAGGTTGACATTACCAAAAGCATGAAGTGAAGTATAAATATTTTTCATGAGTTTGATTCACCCATGATTGTCTGCAGTCAAACTCTCCCATAGTAGTGCACAGGAACCTAGGAAGTTACAAGAGATTAAAAAACACAAGCATTATTAACGCCACGGACAGACAGACAACAGGGTTGGGGATCTGAGGAGAGCTCCCAGCACCAAAGACTGACAGCATGGTGGGGTCTCTGAAGAGAATCAGGGCCCACCTGTCACAAGAGGGATCCTTTTATACCTTGTGAGGGTGGGGAAGGTCCACAGCAGGCACTTGTGGCCAGGCTCTGATTCTCAGGCCTGAGACAGGGGAGTAGGGAGAAGGATGTGCTTGGGCCAGCGTCTTCACATCAACAGCCTCTACACTGGTGAGACAGGTGAGAAACCCTGTCTGCAGTGTCCCAGCAGAGAGGCGCCGAGCTGCCGCAAAGCAGTGACTGGTTTCTAACGTTACATTCTTAGGCCAGTTTTGGTGGTCTTTCTTTTACTACCACTGTCCTAGAATGGGATCCTCACCCCCACTCCAGTGTACTGGAGAGTCTGAGTTGAATGGCACCCCACCTAAACTGAGGCTGGAGGGATGGGATGGGCCCCCTAGCTGTGTGGGGTAGGTCTCATGTGACAGTGGAGACAGGGGTGGGTGGGGAGTAGCTGGAGTCTGCAACATGCAACTCTGCCGAGCTCTGACTTCCACTCTGAGCTGAGCCTCAGAAGCATACAGATATGCTTGGAATTCCAAAAATGTACCCCGTCTGGGGCCTCTGCCTGCCTTCCCCCAGACCCTCAGGGAGTCTGAGAGAAGGGGTGGGGCTGTCCTCCATCTGCAGACAAAGAAAGAAAACTCACAGAACAAGGATGGATCTGGGAAATAGGAGAGACCCCTCTCTCAGTTCAGCGGGTGGACTCCCTGTGCCCCCAGAGCTGTGCCATGTAGTGGGCCTCCCTCCTCAGTTGGCCTGCACTAAGGAGTACGTCTGGATCCTTCACCCTGATAATGCAGCCCCAGGAAGAGCATCCCAAGACCTTCAGAGAATATTAACTTGGAGGGGCCAAGGCACTCAAGACACAGAGTTATAAGTCACTTTTCTGTTGCTGCTATGAAAAACCATGAGCAAAGCACTGTATAAAGAAGGAATAGTTTAGGGTTCCAGAGGAAGAGGAGTCTCTTGTGGACAAGGGAGGCTTGGCAGGAGGCAGCCAGTGCATCTTCAACCAGGCACAGGAAGTAGAGAGAGAAGTTGGCAGGGAATAAGTTCTCAGAGCCTGCCGGCAGTGACATGCTTCCTCCGAGGGGTTCCATGACCTTCCCAAAACAGCACCAGCAACTGACCAAGTGTTCAAATACCTGAGCCTATGGGGGACAATTCATTCAAATCACCACACACAGTGTGCAGGAGACAGAAGACAGCAGTGGGCAGTGAAGGAAAAGCATCCTAACAAATGACCAAGCAAATCGACCCTCCCATCTAGCCATCCTGCCTCGCCACTCCGGGAGGGAAAACATCTAGCTTAACACATGGCCTCTAGCCTAGACGTCTGGTGCCCCAACGACCCCCTCACAGAAGAAACCTGGTTCCCCTACCAGAACTCACCACCTCTCCTCACCAGATTCCAGGAAAGAGAAGAAAATCACCCAAGAAGGCACAACACACTTTCTGGGATTATCTGGTCCCCTATAAATTTCAAACTTCTCAAAACCCCCACAGACAGCCTCCATCCCCAAGAGAAGGCTGCTTGTACTTCGTAGCTAGTAAAGTTACCTGCATCTGCTGAGGTCAGGTTCTACTTTAGCATGTAGTCCTTTCATCCTGAATTCTAACAGACGGGGTGTCGATGCAAAAGCATGTAAGTCTCATCTCAAAAGGGATAAGAGATAAGTCTGGAGCCAAATATGACTGGCCATGGCCCAGGAACACAGATTCAGGTTACCCCAAATTCCCTGTTGCTGCTGGAAGCAGCTTTATGGGGTCTTTATAGCAACAGGATAAAGAAAAGCCATAAATCAAGATAGTATATTAATGGAAGCATTAAGTAGACAGCTATTACAGAAGAGAAATCTCAGCTCCTGGCCTAGGCTGCTAACTGATGACATGGGATATTAAGTCAGAAACAAAGGTAGGCAAGGAGTGGCTGGCTATTCACAGGCTAAAGATGGCCTAAGATAAATGGTAATTAGGCTCTGAACCTGCAAGACTCCAAACTCTCCACAATCACTGAAGTTCTAATCAGTTTATCAGCCTTTGTAGAATGTTCGGTTTCAAGATGCAGTTGTTCACAGAGGACAGTAGGTAGGACACAGCAGGCAAAGGACAGGAGACAAGTCAAAAGACATGGAACAGGAGACAGGACACTGAGGTGGGGGCAGCCATCAGGCTGAATGATAGGCAAGAAGCCGAGTCCACACGGCACCTGCCGAGAGGTCTAGCTCTTGTGTCACAGAACAAAGAATTGGAGCAGAGACACACAGATAGCAGAAATAGAGACACTTATTAAGAAAGAGAAAATCACTCCCTAAAATAGAGTGAACTAAAGAGCTGGGACAGGTCCAAGGTTCGGCAGTCCCGACCCCCTCGTCCTGACCCTCTCTACACATTATGTACACACCACGACCTTCTCCAGTGTTTGGAGGCCACCAGCTTTTCACACTCGCTCAGGTCTGTGGCTCAGGTCTGTGACTTATGGCTCAGGTGTGGGGAAGGAGGAGGATACTCCAGTCTTCTTCTGCCAGTGTTGGTTTTTAAATTCCTTTCTTTCTTTGTTCTTTCTTCACATGTTAATCTTGATGCCTCCTCTTACCCTTCACCCTATCCCCTGCCAAAATCATGGTCATTTTTAGGTGGTTCCCACAGCGCGGTGGGAATAGAAGCTTGGCTGTGATTGGCCTTTGCGTGTGAACTCAGCCACTCCAGTACAAGCCCAATGGACTATTCCTCCCATTCCTTCCTCTAGCCATGTGTGCCCAATTTCTGTTGGGTACATCCAAGTGTAAGAATCCCAGTTCAGGGCTGGAGAGATGGCCGAGCGGTTAAGAGCGCCAACTGCTCTTACAGAGGACCCGGGTTCGATCCCCAGCACCCACAGGCGGCTGAAAAACATCTTTAACTCCAGTTCCAGGGGAATCTGATGCCCTCTTCTGACCTCCGCGGCATTGCACGACACAGGTGCACAAACCTACATGCAGACAGTACACTCATACGCATACGAAAATAAATAAAATTAAAAGAAAAAAAGAACCCCAGTCCAAAGAGAAGGTTGCACATTCTAGAGTCTAGTTGAACCTCTCTTCTCTACAAAACACACCCCTCCTGCGAGGTGCCTCGTGGGAGGCTAGGGCCATTGAGATGTGGGAGGCAAAGGCTCAGAGACCCACATTAGCACCCCTTCTCTTTCAGTCACCCACCTGAGCCCTGCCCTGGGTGCAGGTGTACCCGCAGTTCAGCTTCTTATAACTCACACCAGATGCTGCTCAGGCTGTTGGACTCACACTCATATGTGATTCTATGGATAGACTTTAGAATCCAAGCTGTCAAAGGCTTTCATGGCACAGGTGACACACCTCATAAAATGGATATACGTTTACTAAATGCACCCCTCTTCCTCAGTCCACATCCTCAAGGTCACACATTGCTTTCTCAAAATGTGAGGCCCTCTTCCATTCCCCTGCCACCCCAGAATCAGACATGGCCTGCTAGCAAGTACAATGAACTATTTATCAACCATATGATGTGGAAGCTCTCTTTTCTTTAGAAACCTCTAAGGGGGAGCACCCCTGCCCTGCTATGTATAGCCCTGAGCTTTTCTCAAAACTCCCACTATGCTATCTATCCTGTTTGGGCCTGAACTCCTCTCAGAGCCCCCACCATGTTGTCTTCCCACGGTGTTAATAATTTTTAATAAGCCTCTTACGAAGCTGAAGAGATGGCTCAGGGGTTAAGAGCACTTGTTCTTCCAGAAGACCTGAGTTTGGTTCCTAGCACCCAACATTGGTGGCTTACAACTGCCTGTACCTTTGCCAGGTCTGCTGGATCTGACCCCTCTTCTGGCTTCTGTCAGTACTCACACACAGTGCATACAGTTACACAGATACACACACAAAAAATTTTAAGTGCCCCTCCCCTCAAAAAAAAAAAAAAACCCTCTATGGCTGTCTCTCACAGAGATCTGCCTGCCTCTGCCTCCTGAGTGCTGGGATTAAAGGTGTGGGCCACCACACCCGGCCTAAGATGGTTCTTAGCCAGAATGTGGGTGCTGGGAATCAAACTCGGGTCCTCTGAAAGAGCAGTCAGTGCTCTTAACCACTGAGCCATCTCTCCAGCCCATGGCTACTCTTGCAGAGGATCTGGATTTGGTTCACAGCACTCACATCTCAACTCACAACTGTTCCTAACTTCAGTTTGAGGGGATCCAATGTCCTCTGTCCTCTTCTGGACTCCTTGGGCATTGCATACATATGGTGTACCTATACTGCAAGCATATGGTGTACCTATATTGCATGCATATGGCATGCCTATATACATGCAGGCAAAACACCCATACACATAAAATAAAAACATTTTTTAAATAGTAAGTCTCTTACCCAAAAGGACAATTTTCCTCATTATGGCCTCGAGGACCATAAACCTGTAACCTTTCACATCCACAGCCAGTCATGTTCCATAGACCATGCTGGACTCTCTGGAAGCTCAGGCCCCCAACCACACCAGGTGGGTTTTGTAACTATGATTGTCCTGGTCTTCCCAGAAGTCCCCTGTGCCTTTCTTTGCTAACACGAGAAGATGGGCCAGGCCTGCCCATAGCACTCAGTTTCCCTGTTGCTCCTGTGGGAAGCCAACTGCGATGGGTAGGTTTGCATGTTGCTCATACCTTCTTCCCCAGACACAGGCAGATCACACAAAGGAAAACCAAACTCGAGGGCCAGAGAGTCCTGGACACATCTCTGGGCAAACCCAACCTCCTGGATGTCCCACATGAATAACCGAAAGCAGCCCTTCCACCCAAAGCCAGGAGATGGTGTCTGAGTCGTTGTGATTTCAGAAGCACATTCCAGGTTGAGACTAGGATGCACCTGCCCTAACTCACTCCACAGTGTATAAAGTAATGGTTTTCCAGGCTGCATCTTGCCCTGAAAGACTCTGTTTCACAAGCAACTTTTGAGGAACTGGGATGACTCTGCACCTTGATGGACCCATAAATAACACCATCTGCCCTGTACCACCCACAGGGCACAGACCAATAATGTTCCTAAAATTATAAAGAATGCCATTCTATCATTTATTCACCAAAGTAAGTTGAGACTGTGGCAGCACATGGGTGTATTCAGATCATACCAGGAAAACCAGGCCCAAGAACCTATCAAACACACTTGGCTATGAGAGAATGCAACTCACTCAGGATGACTTCTATTAAGAGAACACTTAACACAGGGTTGGCAATGGTCCCACTAGTTTGCCATAGAACCATCCAGTATGTGTGTCAAGGGACCAACAGGCAGAGAACTCACTGTACCAGGAACTTCAGCTCAGCTTGATCCCCATTGTTGACGTCACCTATTCAAATTGTCATCTGTCCTTCCATTCGTTTGTTTGTCTGGACCTGTTGTCTACCCTTCTGCCTGTTCATTCACCTGGACCAAGTCATGCCTTCATTTCTACAGCCCCCAAAGTCCTGTACCTCACTTTTGAACTCTACAGTAGACTCTTTAACCCTTCGTAGCTATTCCGTAACCTACATAGATGGATACATGGATAGATACAGACAGATGATAGATGGATGATAGACAGATAATATATTTCATTAGATAGATGATAGACAGATGATAGATATAGATAGATTATAGATAGATAGATAGATAGATAGATAGATAGATAGATGATAGAGATAGAGATAGATGATAGATATACTGTACAATGTATAATGTAGGATCTGACAGTTAATATTAGTAATTAACAGTGTATGGGGCTGGAGAGATGGCTCAGTGGTTAAGAGCACTGACTGCTCTTGCAGAGGATGCGGGTTCTATTCCCAGCATCTACATGGCAGCTAAGAACCCTCCTTAAGCCAAGCATGGTGGTGCATGCCTTTAATTCTAGCACTCAGGAGGCAGAGGCAGGTGGATCTCTGTGAGTTCAAGGCCAGCTGGGGCTATAGGGAGACCCTGTCTCAAAAAAAAAAAAACCCCACAAACATATACATAAAATAAAAATAAGTAGGTAATTAATAGTGTAATAAAAGAACCCATGTTTGCCTCAACCAACCGCTAAGGAAAACGGGACTACGTGGCTAGTTGCTGCCAACAAAAGTGCCATACCTTGCAAATGTACTGTTATTCAATACATTCTGACATTGTGGAAAAGACACAAACACGTTCATCTATGCTTCTGACTTAGTGTGCTCATGACAGTCATCGATGGATAAAATGAGGAAACAGACCTCAGGGAGGGATAGAAGCAAGCAAGCAAACACATTGTCTTTGCCTCCATCAGTCTGTCTAAGGAGGCTGCAAATGTATCCTTGTCATCCCATTTAAATCTTTCAACCCTGCAAGACTGGAAGGACCTCACCACTGCCATATGCATTACAGTTAAGAGAGAAAGACTTGCAAGTGCGAAGCATTAGACCCAGGCTCCCCAGCTGGTTTCCCAGAGGGGTCAGGCCTGCCTGACTACAACAGGAACTTCTTGATTTCCCTGCTTCCTGCTTTCCCAAAACACTGGGAAATGCAAGTTGGTAAAAGGAAAAGGGTTTATTTATAGTTTGGGACAGAATTGGTAAAGACTTGCCTATAACTGTGTTACAATCTAAAGAAAAGTCGAAACAAAAGCCAGGAAATTGAGTAAGTGGATTTTGCTGTGAGATATCAGAATCCTTTCCGGAAGCTCCACTTCCACCACATCCTCTTCTAGGGCCAGAACATCAGACTCCTCTCAGCCTATCATGAAGCTTCCCAAGTTGATTTTAATTCTGGAGGGTCCCTGTTAGGGGGTCAGATCCTAGCAAGCACAAGGACTCTCTGAACAAGTTGGAAGATGGAAGCAAAGTCAGACACCATCACTCTTTTACTTTCTCAATGCTATGGCAAAATATCTGAGAAAAGTGGCTAAAGACGAAAGGGTTTATTTGGGCTGATAGTTCAAGTGTGCAGTCCGTTCTGGTAGGGACGTCATGGCGCCGGGAGTTTGAAGCAGCTGGTCACACCGTGTTCACAGTTAGGTAGCAGAGAGATGAATGCCCGGGCTCAGTTCACTCTCTTTTAATTCAGTGTGAGACCCCAGCCCATGGGATGGCATCCACACTCAGAGCGTGTCTTCCCTCACCTGTTACTTGATCACGGAAACTTCACAGACATCCCCAGAGGGTTGTCTCCTAGGCAGTCCCGGAGCTTCTCGAGGTAACAATACTAACCACCAATGCCTGTCTCACTTGAGATTTAGGAATATGTGCTCTGAGGGCTCTGGGATGGGGGTAATGGGAGGCACTCAGACCCTCCAAGGGTTCAGGGGGACAGTAGCTCTCAACCCAGTAGGTCTGGCAGCAGGGTAGGAAGGAGGCGTGGCTCCCAGATGAGCTCAGGTACAATTAGGGTCTCAGGCCCCATTCCGGGTACAGCAGAGGGGACTGAGATCTCAGGTGCCCCAGGAGGTACACTGGCTCTGTGCAGGGAACCTTGGGACATCTCTAGAATGAGTCTGGCCCTAGAGCTGAATAAGAAAGATCACAGAGAATAAAGCCAGAATTCTAGAATGTTGCTGACAGGAGACAATGTGGCAGGGCCAGGGGTTACAGGCAGAAATATCCACTCCTTCCTCAACGGCCCTTAGTCACAGAAACTCCACATTGCACAGCTGCATTTCCCAGCCTCTCTTGCCCAAGGAGTGAACATGTGACTGAGTTCTACCAACCAATGGCCTGTTGGTAGAAGTTGCTGGGCAGAACTCACAGTAGAGCTCCTTTCAAAGGGAGGGACTACTCGGCTGCTCCCCTCCCCACAACAAGGAGCCTTGAAAGCTCTGCTGAGAGCAACTGAGAAAGAAAGCAGCAGGAAATACCCAGATTGGAAAGGAAAAAACAAAATGACCTCTACTCACAGATGGCACGATCTTGTGTATACAGTATGCGAATAAGCACACACACACACACACACACACACACACATCCATACAACTATTAGAGCTAACAAATGAAACTGGTGTTATAGATTGGTATTCATAAATCAGTTCCTTTTCTAGAAGTTCAAAATGAAATAAGGAAATGATTCTATTAATAATAGTAGCAATGTTGGCCAGCCAGCCTAACCTAATCAATGAGCCCAGATCTTAAAAGACAAGGAGGATACTCTTGAGGATACCAGAGGTTGACTGGTGGTCTCCACACATATACCCATACACATACAGGCACATATGAACACACACACACACACACACACACACACACACACACACGCACACACGCATACTCCCTGCCCACAAAAATTAATAGCAAAAAGAATAAAATATTTAAGCTAATATGGAAAGAAAATGAGTGCCATTTTTATTTTCTATTTTGAGACAAGGTCTCACTGTGTACCTCTAGCTAGCTTAGAGCTTGCTGTGTAGACCAGGCTGGCTTTGAATTCACAGAGATCTATCTTCCTGCTTCTGCTTTTCAAGTGCTAGATTACCGGTATGCACTACCACTCCTAGCAAGAATACCAATTTTTTTAATTGTTTATGTGTATGAGTGTTTTTATATTTTTTTCTTTAATTTATTTATTTTTATGTGTCTGAATGTACTGTCTGCATGTAGGTTTGTGCACCCGTGTCCTGCAATACTGCGGAGGTCAGAAGAGGGCATTGGATTCCTCTGGAACTGGAGTTAAAGACGGTTCTCAGCCACCATGTGGGTGCTGGGAATTGAACCTGGGTCCTCTGCAAGAGCAGTCAGTGCTCTTAACCGCTAGGCCATCTCTCCAGCCCAAGAATACCAATTTTAAACTAATACCTTAAGAATATAGAAAATGATCAGCCGGGCGTGGTGGTGCACGCCTTTAATTCTAGCACTTGGGAGGCAGAGGCAGGCGGATCTTTGTGAGTTCAAGGCAAGCCTGGTCTACAGAGCGAGTTCCAGGACAGCTGGGGCTACAGGGAGACCCTGTCTCGAAAAGACCAAAAAAAAAAAAAAAAAGAATATAGAAAATGAAGCATTTACTAAGCCATTTTATAAAGACAGCTGTGGTGTCTTTACACAGACATTATGATTACCCGCACAAAGCCTAACTCCTCAAATCTGGTTTTTAAAAATAATTTATTTATTATTTTTTATTATTTTATGTGTATGAGTATATTGCCTGCATGTAGGTAGGTGTACCCATATCATGCAATGCCCACAGAGGTCAGAAGAGGGTGTCCGATCCCCTGGAACTGGAGTTCCAGTTGATAGTGCTATGTGAGTGCTGGTAACCAAACCCAGGCCCTCTGGATGTACAGCCAGTGCTCTTAACTGCTGAGCCATCTCTCAAGCCCCTCAAATTTAGTTGGGCTTTTGTTTTGTTCTGTTTTGGTTTTTGTCTTTTTGAGACAGAGTCTCCCTGTAGCCCCAGCTGGCCTGAACTTACTTTGTAGACCAGGCTGGCCTTGAACTCACGGAGATACGCCTGCCTCTGCCTTCTGAGTGCTGGGATTAAAGGCGTGCACCACCATGCCCACCTCAAATTTAGTTTTGTTTTGTTTTTTTGTTTTTTGGTTTTTTTGTCTTTTTGAGACAGGGTCTCCCTGTAGCTCTGGCTGTCCTGGAACTCACTCTGTAGACCAGGCTGGCCTTGAACTCACAAAGATCCGCCTGCCTCTGCCTCCCAAGTGCTAGGATTAAAGGCCTGCACCACCATGCCGGGCTTAAATTTAGTTTTTAAGAGTGGGCCAGAACTCAGGGGACACACGTTCCTCTGGATACCTCTTGAAACCAGCCGTCACCTATAACTGGAATGATAGAACTGTCTTGTTGAAACTCTATCCCTGGAAGTGTCCTGAGTACAGCCCCATCCATAATTTTATTCAAAATGGTTTCTTTGGCTTCAATTAGAGAAGCACAAATTTAGCGGCACCCTAATCTTAACAGACCATGCTGCCTTTTCATCCCTAGTTCTAGAATATCTCATTCATCCCAGGTCCGCTGTGTGCAGCGGAGAAGGGGCACTTTGATATGTTAATTATCAAGCATAGTCACATTCATTTATTCATTCATTATCTTTTGGGGTGGAGTACCAAATTGAGCTTGCCTAAGAAACAAGATCAGTTGCCAATATCATAAGACACAAGATCACATGGTTTTGCTGGGTTAATTAAAAATCATTAGTTTGGGGCTGAAAAGATGGCCTAGCGGTTAAGAGCGCCAACCGCTCCTGCAGAGGACCCGGGTTCAATTCCCAGCACCCACATGGTGGCTGAGAACTGTCTTTAACTCCAGTTCCAGGGGAATCCAATGCCCTCTTCTGACCTCCGAGGCATTGCACGACACAGGTGCACAAACCTCCATGCAGACAGTACATTCATACACATAAAAAAATAAATAAAAATTAAAAAAAATCATTAGTTCAGATTATGTCTATTTATAAAAGCCATTCTTGCTGGGTGTGCTGGTGCATGCATTTAATCCCAGCACTTGGGAGGCAGAGGCAAGCAGATCTCTGTGAGTTCAAGCCCAGCCTGGTCTACAGAGCGAGTTCCAGGCCAGCTGGGACTAAAAGGGAGACCCTGTCTCAAAAAGCCAATAAATAAATAAATAAATAAATAAATAAATAAATAAATCATTCCCACAGAGGACATTATCCTGACATTGAAACCGATGGGAGGACCAGTAGGATGACTCAGTGTAACAGTACTCGCTGCCAAAGCCTGAAGAACCTAACTTCAGTCCCTGGGAACCACTCGTTAGAATGAGAGAACTGTATCCTTCAAGTTGCCCTCTGACCTCCCTCCACATGCTTGCAGTGGTACACGCACACCATGCGTGTCCACACACATACATGCATGTCCACACACATACAAACCAAGGAAGTATATAAATAAAATTTTAAATTAAAACATAAAAAGAAAACAAAACTCAGATGATATTCGTTATTATAATGCACAAAAATTTTTTAAATGTAATAAAATAAAGAAATTTAACCAAAGTACAGCAAATGTGTAATATAAAACTAGGTTTTTCCGGGCATAGTGGTGAACGCCTTTAATCCCAGCACTCAGAGGCAGGTGGATCTCTGTGAATTCAAGGTCAGCCTGGTCTACATAGCAGCCAGCTGGGGACTAAAGGGAGACCCTATCTCAAAAAGACCAAAAAAAAAAAAAAGGGGGGGTGGAAACACTCTCATGTTCAGACAGAGCAAGACTCAGTACTGCTGTTGTATCAATTCCTCAAATTGTTCTGCAGATTCAACACAACACCAAGAAAAATTCCAGCAGCAAGAAGCAGTTCATTGGTAAATACTCTCTTTATCCTGCCTGGGACCCAAAAGTAAATAAAGGAAAAAGAAATGCTTGCTAATTCTAGTACCCTTTACACCAGCTGGTACTAAAATTCATATAGACCCAGAATAGCTAAAATAATCTTTAAAAACAAGTTGAGGGCTGGGGAAACTGTTCACCCAAGAAAGCACTCGCTGTTATAAGCATGAGGACCTGAGTGTGACCCCAAGAACTGACACTAAATACAAGCCAGGCATGGTAGCAGACTCTTGGAATCCTGGCACTTGGGAGGTGGATCCCTGAGGTGAATGGTCAGCCAGCCTGGCCTACATGGCCAGTTCCAGGCCAGTGAAAACCCTTGTTTCAAAAACATTAGAGGGGCTGGAGAGAAGGATCAGTGGTTAAGAACACTGGCTGCTCTCACAGAGGACCTGGGTTCGATTTCCAGCACCCACATAGCAGCTAACAACCATCTTAATCCAGTTCCAAGGGGATCTGATGCTGTCTTCTGACCTACGCAGGCACTGCCCAAAGTGGATACACTTGCATGCATGCAGGCAATATACTCACACACATAAAAAATAAAATAATAAATAAAATATTTTAAAAAATAGAAATGTGGGCAGTGCTCGAGGAGCAGCGCTCACTGGAGGCTCTCCTCTGACCTCTACAAACACAAATTTTCTTTTTTGCTTATAAAAATTGAGCCATATATGGTTGGTAATTCAAGCCTCTAAGCCAGGAATTCAGGAGTCTAAAGCAAGAGGTCGGCAGTGAGTTAAAAGCCAGAGTAAGACTCCATCTAAAAAAAAAAAAAGACAACAGAAAGAAAGAAAGAAGCATAGAACCTGGGTTTGATTTCCCAGATCTGCTAACAGTTACAGCAGGGATTAACACATACAAGAAAATTTTAAAGGTTGGGCCCTTCCACTCTCATCCAAAAAAAAAAAAACACCCTGCTACTGTGCTGAGTCCTCTCAACAGAGGGATTCGCCTGACCCTTAACCTCCTAGTGCTGGGACTTAAAAAGGTGAGGGGCCACCAAGATACCGGGCTCTAAGCACATGAGGTTTGCCGAGCCAGATACTTGGCTGCTGGCGGGGGGAAAAGCAAAACTCGGGGTTCTCTAAAGGGAGCCAGATGCACCCTGCTCTTAGCATACAGCACTTAAGACAACGCATCTCTCCAGCCCATGGTGAACTACTTGCCAAGGATCTGGGTTTGGTTCACAGCACTCACATCTCAACTCACAACTGTTCCTAACTCCAGATTCAGGGGATCGCCAATGTACTCTTGTCATCTTCTGGACTCCTTGGGCATTGCATACATATGGTGTACCTATACTGCAAGCATATGGTGTACCTATATTGCATGCATAAAGCATGCCTCAATATCCATGCAGGCAAAACACCCATAACACATAAAATAAAAAACATTTTAAAATAGTAAGCTCCTTACCACAAACAGGACAATCTTTTCACCTCATTCATTATGGCCTCGAGGACCATAAACCTGTAACCTTTCACATCCACAGCCAGTCATGTTCCATAGACCATGCTGGACTCTCTGGAAGCTCAGGCCCCCAACCACACCAGGTGGGTTTTGTAACTATGATTGTCCTGGTCTTCCCAGAAGTCCCCTGTGCCTTTCTTTGCTAACACGAGAAGATGGGCCAGGCCTGCCCATAGCACTCAGTTTCCCTGTTGCTCCTGTGGGAAGCCAACTGCGATGGGTAGGTTTGCATGTTGCTCATACCTTCTTCCCCAGACACAGGCAGACACAATAAGGAACAACACCTAGAATCACTCTTCGATGTCTCATCAGAGAGTCACTCTGACACTACGAAATCTAGGTAGCTTAAGGGAACCCACTTCGGTAATCTGGATGTCCAACAATATGAATTGAACCGGATAAAGCAGCGCGCTTTCCACCTTCTGACAAAGCACCAGGCACAATGGTTGTTCCTAAGTCGTTGTGATTCAGAAGCACATTTCCCAGGTTGAGACTAGGATGCCACTGCCCTATACACCACTCCCACAGTGTGAAGACACATCGTAATATTGAGCGGTGGGTTTTTTCCAGGCTGGCAATCATTGCTCCTGATAAGCCTGTTTCACAAGCATCTCCTTTTTTGAGAGACTGGGATGACTCTGCGCCTTGATGGACTCATAAATAACACCCTATCACACCGCCTCGTAACTCCGGGACCAGCCATATGGTTCACAGGCAGGGCACAGGGACCATAAATGTTGTGCCTGAAAATATGTTATAAAAAGAACATGCCTTCTACTTCAAATTATTCACCAAAGTAAGTTTGACACTCTCTTAATGCTGGTGCAGCGAGCAAGGTGTGATTAGAGCCTCAGTGCACATTGAAAATCAAGGAACACCAGTGCACCCATAGAACCATTTTAAAACACACTTTTGGCTTATGAAAGAGAGAGCAACTTCCCACAGATCAGGAGACTGATTTTTATTAAAGAAGAAGCATGTTAAACTACAGGGTTTGGGACAATGTGGTCCCACTGAGTTTGCTATAGAGAGCCATCTTCATAATGTGTGTGTCAAGGGACCAACAGGCAGAGAACTCACTGTACCAGGAACTTCAGCTCAGCTTGATCCCCATTGTTGACGTCACCTATTCAAATTGTCATCTGTCCTTCCATTCGTTTGTTTGTCTGGACCTGTTGTCTACCCTTCTGCCTGTTCATTCACCTGGACCAAGTCATGCCTTCATTTCTACAGCCCCCAAAGATATCCTGTTACCTCACTTTTGAACTTCTAGGAGTAGACCGCCTTAACCTTCGTAGCTAATTCCCCGTAAATCCTACCAAGGCACTGGGACTACATCGGACATATGATACAGGAACAGATGAGATTACAGATATGGATGATAGACAGATAGATTGATATAGATAGATAAATAAAATAAAAAAAAAAAAAAAAAAAAAAAAAAAAAAAAAAAAAAAAAAAAAAGATAGATAGATAGATAGGATAGGATAGATACGATGATAGGAGATAGAGAAGGAGAATATGAATATAAGCTAAGCGAGCTGGTACAATGAATATAAATGGTAGAATCTGACAGTATTATATATTAGCAAATATATAACAGTGGGTATGGGGCTGGAGAAGCATGGCTCAGTGTTAACGAGCACCGTCGTGTACTGCTCTCTAGCAGAGTGATGCGTGGTTTATAATTGCGCCAGCATCTACATGGCAGCTAAGAACCACAATACCAATTAAGCCGCAGAGGCAATTGGTGGTGATGCCTTACATTCTACGACACTGCAGGAAGGAAGAGAGCAGGGTGGATACTCTGTGAGTTTCAAGGCCAAGCTGGGATACGGGAAGACCGCCTGTTCAAAAAAAAAAATAATCCCCACAAACTAATACATAAAAATAAAAAATAAGAGGGGGTAAAATTAATCAGTGAATACACAGAACCCATGTTTGCCTCAAGCAATCCGCTAATGGGAGCTGAAAAGGGGACTACGATGGCTACGTTGCCTGCCGGAATAAAGTGGCCATAACCTTGGCAAAATGTACTGTTATTACCAATACATTCTGACATTGCGTGGAAAAGACACAAAGCGACGTTCATCCTATGCTTCATGACTTAGGTGTGCTGCATGGACAGGGTCATCCAAAATTAGCTGATGATTAATTAAGCAGGAACAGACCGTCAGGGAGGGAATGAAGCAAAGCAAGCAAACAGCATGTCCCTTTGCCTCCATTCAGTCTGTCGTACAAGGAGGACCGCAAATATTGTGATGCCGACTATGACATCACACCATTATGTAGCGATCTTTCAACCCTGCAAGACTGGAAGGACCTCACCACTGCCATATGCATTACAGTTAAGAGAGAAAGACTTGCAAGTGCGAAGCATTAGACCCAGGCTCCCCAGCTGGTTTCCCAGAGGGGTCAGGCCTGCCTGACTACAAGAACTGAGGGAACTATTGTTGATGGTTTTCCTGTTCTTGTCTTGTACCGCCAGAAACACTGGGAAATGTCAAGTTCGAGATAAAGGCAAAAGGGTTTATTTAATAGTTTGGACAGAATTGGTAAAGACTGCCTATACTGTGTTTAACAATCTAAAGAAAAGACGAATAGAGAAGCCCAGGAGATTGAAGTAAAGGTGGATTTTGCTGGGTGAGATATCCATACAAAAATCCTTTCCGGAAGCTCCACTTCCACCACATCCTCTTCTAGGGCCAGAACATCAGACTCCTCTCAGCCTATCATGAAGCTTCCCAAGTTGATTTTAATTCTGGAGGGTCCCTGTTAGGGGGTCAGATCCTAGCAAGCACAAGGACTCTCTGAACAAGTTGGAAGATGGAAGCAAAGTCAGACACCATCACTCTTTTACTTTCTCAATGCTATGGCAAAATATCTGAGAAAAAGTGGCCTAAAAGACGAAGAAGGGTTTATTATGGGGCTAGATAAGTTCAAAAGTGTGCAGTCCGTTCTGCGTAGGAATGACTAAAGGACGTCATGGCGGCCGGTGTGAGTTTCACAGGCAGCTGGCACAACCCGTGTTCCACAGATCTTATGGGTTTCAGCAGAGAGATGAATGCCGCGGGCCTCAGTTCACTGCTCTTTTTAATGTCAGTGTGATGACCCAGCCCATGGGATGGCATCCACACTCAGAGCGTGTCTTCCCTCACCTGTTACTTGATCACGGAAACTTCACAGACATTTGCTCTCATGCTGATTGGTTTCTCGGAGGAGGGGTCGACATTTCACAACAAGAGCAGTCTCACCCGGAACTTCTTCGGGCAGGTTAAGTATTAATCACTAACGTCTTACAGACACCAATGCCTGTCTCACTTGAGATTTAGGAATATGTGCTCTGAGGGCTCTGGGATGGGGGTAATGGGAGGCACTCAGACCCTCCAAGGGTTCAGGGGGACAGTAGCTCTCAACCCAGTAGGTCTGGCAGCAGGGTAGGAAGGAGGCGTGGCTCCCAGATGAGCTCAGGTACAATTAGGGTCTCAGGCCCCATTCCGGGTACAGCAGAGGGGACTGAGATCTCAGGTGCCCCAGGAGGTACACTGGCTCTGTGCAGGGAACCTTGGGACATCTCTAGAATGAGTCTGGCCCTAGAGCTGAATAAGAAAGATCACAGAGAATAAAGCCAGAATTCTAGAATGTTGCTGACAGGAGACAATGTGGCAGGGCCAGGGGTTACAGGCAGAAATATCCACTCCTTCCTCAACGGCCCTTAGTCACAGAAACTCCACATTGCACAGCTGCATTTCCCAGCCTCTCTTGCCCAAGGAGTGAACATGTGACTGAGTTCTACCAACCAATGGCCTGTTGGTAGAAGTTGCTGGGCAGAACTCACAGTAGAGCTCCTTTCAAAGGGAGGGACTACTCGGCTGCTCCCCTCCCCACAACAAGGAGCCTTGAAAGCTCTGCTGAGAGCAACTGAGAAAGAAAGCAGCAGGAAATACCCAGATTGGAAAGGAAAAAACAAAATGACCTCTACTCACAGATGGCACGATCTTGTGTATACAAGCCCTTTTCCATGTCTTTAGAAATGTGAGGTTGGGCGGTGGCGATTCTCATAGCTAAGTATCAGGCTGCCTTTTGATTCTGGGCACCTAAGGAGACAAGAGTGAGCAAAGATTTCCATGCACTACACTTTGTCTTTGGTCTGGAATGATTTTTTTTTGCGGTGACAGATCGCAGAGTTTGAGTCTGGTGCTTGGGAGGCAGAGGCGGGGGCCGAGATCTTTGGTTGAAGTTCAGTGGCCAGTCCAGGCGCTGGTCTACATGCAATGCGAGGTTCCCAGAGGCAGTCCTGGATGGCTAGCCGAGGGGGACCCAGCCTGTTTCTTGTAGTAATTCACTCACACATTGTTAACAATTAAATAAGTTTTGTAATAATCTTCTCAAACGCAGTCACAATTTCCTAGATATATTAAATTTTGGTATGACTATTTTAAAACAATTTAGGACCAGTAATCATTATATTTATGTTAATATATGTATGACTAATAAATATAAAACTGGATAGAGCCCTTTTGATACTCGGTCTTGATCAGAGGAGGCTTTGGTTTATGCGGTGATTTATGGTTGACATTCTTTAAAAAAATTTTAACCTCTAGTATGGGGAACAATGGATTGGGGAATCTGTTTCGAAGGGATTAGGATGGGTGCTAAGGGTAGTAAAAAAAAAAAACAGATATAAAAAGAAAAACAAAAAGGAGATAGAAGAAACCCACCCGGTCCTCCCCACACCTCGCCCACTTAACCCAATCCAGAAAGCTAACCAATAAGAAAAGAAAAAACATAAAAATAATACGAGCACTCAAGACCCGAGACTAGGCCTCGATCGATCCTTCTTGTTCTTCATAGATTATCATTACTAAATAATTCATTACAAAAGGTATGAGCTAAATTAGGTTGATGGGAGTTTGTATGGTGTGTGCTTTATTCCATACTTTATAACACAAGGATTCGCCGATCTTAGTTAAGTCATTTGTTTTTCCTCCAATCTGTATTTCCAGGCGTGCTGTATGGGCGGAATAAGCACACACACACAGTCCAACACTACACACACACATATCCATACAACTATTAGAGTTAACAATGGAAGACTGGTTGTTATGCAATGAATTCATAATCATCAGTTCCTTTTCTAGAATGTCAAAGAAATTAAGGAAATGATTCTAATTAATTAATAGCAGGACAATGTTGCCAGGCAGGCCTAACCTAAATCAATAGCCCAGACTAAAAGCTAGGAGATTACTCTTGGAGATACCATGAGGGTTGATGACTGGTCTCCACACATATACCCATATCACATACCAGGCACATTATGAACAGCACACACACAACACACACACACAACACATCACACACCACGACACAACCATACTTCCCTGGCCCACAAAAATTAATAGCAATAAGAATAAAATATAAGCTAATATGGAAATTAGAAAATACGTGTCCCATTTTATGTATTTTAGTTTTTTAGACAATGGTCTCAACTCTTACCTCTCAGCTAGGCTTAGAATCTGTGGTGTAGACCAAGGACTGGCTAATTGAATTCACATAGTCGATCTTAACCTTTTCTGCTTCTTTCCAAGTCTAAGATTACCGGTATGGCACTACCACTCCTAGCAAGAATATCAATCTTTTTATTGTATCTATGTGTATGGAGTCGTGGTGTTTTATATATTTTTTCTTTAAATTATTATATTTTTATGTGTCTAAATGTACTGGTTGGCATGTAGGTTGGCAACCCGTGTCCTGGCCAATTATGCGGAGGTCAGGAGACATTGGAATCCCTGAACTGGGGGTTACACAGACGGTCTCTAGCCACCATGTGGGGGCTGGGAATGAACTGGGTCCTCTGCAAGAGCAGTCAGTGCTCTAAAACCGCAAGGCCATCACTCTCCAGCCCAAGAATACCAATTTTAAACTAATACCTTAAGAATATAGAAAATGATCAGCCGGGCGTGGGTGGGTGCACACGCCTTTAATTTAGCACTTGGGAGCAGAGGCAGGCGGATATCTTTGTAAGTTCAAGAGGCAGCCTGGTCTACAGAGGCAGCGAGTTCACGGACATCTGGGGTACAGGGAACCCTGTCTCGAAGACCAAAAAAAAAAAAAAAAGAATATAGAAAATGAAGCATTTACTAAGCCATTTTATAAAGACAGCTGTGGTGTCTTTACACAGACATTATGATTACCGGCCGCACAAAAGCCTAACTCCTCAAATCGCGTTTTTAAAAAATAATTTATTTATTATTTTTTTATTATTTATGTGTATGAGTATTTGCCTGCATGTAGTAGGTGTGACCCATATCATGCAATGGCGCACGAGAGTCAGAGAGGGTGTCCGATCCCGGAACTGGAGTTCCAGTTGATATGCTATGCTGAGTGCTGGTAACGCAAACCCCGGCCCCTCGAGAAGTACAGGCCAGTGCTCTTAACTGGCACATGATACAGCACATGCTCATCTACAGCTTCCTCAAAATCACTGAGGCCATCTCTCAAGCCCCTCAAATTTGTTGGGCTTTTGTTTTGTTTTGTTTTTTGGTTTTTGTTCTTTTTGAGACAGAGTCTCCCTTGTAGCCCCAGCTGGCCTGACTTACTTTGTAGAGCCAGGCTGGCCTTGAATCACGGAGATAGCGCTGCATCTGCCTTCTGAGTGCTGGGATTAAAGGCGTGCACCACCATGCCCACCTCAAATTTTAGTTTTGTTTTGTTTTTTTGTTTTTTTTGGTTTTTTTGTCTTTTTGAGACAGGGTCTCCTGTAGCTCTGGCTGTCCTGGAACTCACTCTGTAGACCAGGCTGGCCTTGAACTCACAAAGATCCGCCCTGCCTCTGCCTCCCAAGTTGCTAGGATTAAAGCCTGCAACCAACCATGCCGGGCTTAAATTTAGTTTTTAAGAGTGGGCCAGAACTCAGGGGACACCGTTCCTCCTGATATTTGACCTTAGACCGTCACCTAAACTGGATGATGAACTGTCTTGTTGAAACTCTATCCCTGGAAGTGATCCAGAGTACAGCCCATCCATAATTTTATTCAATATGGTTTCTTTGGCTTCATTAGAGAAGCACAAATTTAGCGGCACCCTAATCTTAACAGACCATGCTGCCTTTTCAATCCCTAGTTCTAGAATATCTCATTCATCCCAGGTCCGCTGTGTGCAGCGGAGAAGGGGCACTTTGATATGTTAATTATCAAGCATATCACATCATTTATTCCATATCATATATCTTTTGGGGTGGAGTACCAAATGAGTTGGCCTAAGAAAACAAGATCATTTGCCAATATCATAAGACACAAGATCACAGGTTTTGCTGGGTTAATTAAAAATCATTAGTTTGGGGCTTGAAAAGATGGCCTAGCGGTTAAGAGCGCCAACCGCTCCTGCATGAGAGAGCCCGGGTTCAATTCCCAGCACCCACATGGTGGCTGAGAACTGGTCTTAACTCCAGTTCCCAGGGGATCCAATGCCCTCTTCTGACCTCCGAGGCATTGCACGACACAGGTGCACAAACCTCCATGCAGGACAGTACATTCATACACAATAAAAAATAAATAAAATTAAAAAAAATTCATTAGTTCAGATTATGTCTATTTAAAAAGTCATTCTTGCTGTGGGTGCATGGCATATTTAATCCAGCACTTGTGGGGCAGAGGCAAGCACAGATCTCTGTGAGTTCAAGCCCAGCCTGGTCTACAGAGCGAGTTCCAGGCCAGCTGGGACTAAAAGGGAGACCCTGTCCACAAAAAGCAAATAAATAAAAAATAAATAAATAAATAAATATAAAATCATTCCCACAGAGGACATTATCCTGACATTGAAACCGATGGGAGGACAGTGGATGACTCAGTGGTAACAGTCCTCGCTGCCAAAGCCTGAAGAACCTAACTTCTAGTCCCTGGGAACCACTCGTTAGAATGAGAGAACTGTATCCTCAAGTTGCCCATCTGACCTCCTCCACATGCTTGCAGTGGTACACGCACACCTATGCGTGCACACACATACATGCATGTCCACACACATACAAAAAGGAAGTATTAAATAAAAATTTTAAATTATTAAAACATAGATTCGTGTTTACTATTATATATAATGAAAAAATTTTAAAAAATGTAAAAATAAAGAAATTTAACCAAAGTACAGCAAATGTGTAATATAAAACTAGGTTTTTCCGGGCATAGTGGTGAACGCCTTTAATCCAGCACTCAGAGTCAGGTGGATCTCTGTGAATTCAGGGGTCAGCCTGGTCTACAATAGCAGCCAGCTGGGGACTAAAGGAGACCATTTACTCTAAAAAGACCAAAAAAAAAAAAAAGGGGGTGGAAACACTTCATGTTCAGAACGAGCAAGACTCAGTACTGTTGTTGTATCAATTCCTCAAATTGTTCTGCAGATTCAACACAACACCAAGAAAAATTCCAGCAGCAAAGACAGTTCATTGGTAAATACTCTCTTTATCCTGCCTGGGACCCAAAAGTAAATAAAGGAAAAAGAAATGCTTGCTAATTCTAGTACCCTTTACACCAGCTGGTACTAAATATTCATATAGACCCAGAATAGCAAAAATAATCTTTAAAAAAAGTTGAGGGCTGGGGAAACTGTCACCCAAAAAGCACTCGCTGTTATCAAGCATGAGGACCTGAGTGTGACCCCAAGAACTGACACTAATACACAGCCAGGATGGTAGCAGACTCTTGAATCTCTGGCACTTTGGAGGTTGGATCCCTGAGGTGAATGGTCAGCCACCTGGCAATCATGGCCAGTTTCAAGGCCAGTGAAAACCCTTGTTTCAAAAAACATTAAGGGGCTGAGAGAAGGATCGATGGTTAAGAACAATGGCTGCTCTCACAGAGGACCTGGGTTCGATTTCCAGCACCCACATAGCAGCTAACAACCATCTTAATCCAGTTCCAAGGGATTCTGATGCTTGTCTTCTGACCTACGCAGGCACTGCCCAAAGTGGATACACTTGCATGCATGCAGGCAATATACACACAATAAAAATAAATAAGTAAATAAAATATTTTAAAAAAAATAGAAATGTGGGCAGTGCTCGAGGAGCGCACGCTCACTGGAGGCTCTCCTCTGACCTCTACAAACACAAATTTTCTTTTTTGCTTATAAAAATTGAGCCATATATGGTTGGTAATTCAAGCCTCTAAGCCAGGAATTCAGGAGTCTAAAGCAAGAGGTCGGCAGTGAGTTAAAAGCCAGAGTAAGACTCCATCTAAAAAAAAAAAAAAAGACAACAGAAAGAAAGAAAGAAAGAAAGAAAGAAAGAAAGAAAGAAAGAAAGAAGAAAGAAGGGAGGGAGGGAGGGAGGGAGGGAGGGAGGGAGGGAGGGAGGGAAAAAATGGAAGCCTTATAGATTTCAATTTCAAAACTTGCCACAGAGACACAAAAATGCAGGCTGTGGTACCAGCACAGGGTACACAGATAAGTCAATCTGCAGAACTGAGAGTTGAGAAATAAATAATACACCCATGGTCAATTGAATCTTAAGGGAGTAAAGACCACTCAACAAAAGGTATTGATGCCCAGATATCCACATACAGTCCACTCCCTCACTATGCACAAAAATTAACTCAAAATGAGTCAAAGCTTAACCCACCACAAGAGCTAGAGCTGAAACTACAACTTTTAGGAGAAAGTGCAGGGATAAATCTTGCACTGCATAGGCAGACAGCAATTCCTCGGACATGATACTTAAAGCACAGGTAACCAAAGGAAAAATGGAGAAATAGAAAATCTGTCAACCAAAGGACACTATCAAGAAAGTAAAAGAGTACTTAAGAGATGCTTCATCCAGTAAAGTGTTGGCCATTAAATTTTGAAGACCCAAGTTCTGATCTCCAGCATTGAAGAACAAAGCCAGGCACAGCCGCACATACCTGCAATCCCAGTACTGGGAGGCACAGGCAGGAGGATCCCTGGGCCTTCTGGCCAGCTAGTCTAACTTAACTGATAAGCTCCAGGTTCAGTAAGAGATCCTGTCTCAAAATGTAAGATAGAGAGGTGTTGAGAAAGACACCTGACATTAACCTCTGGCTTCTACATACACCTACACATACACACATGCACACATGCACATACACACCCCAAAAACAAATTAAAAAGGGGGGGGGGCACTGGGGAAATAGCTCAGTTGGAAAAGTCCTTGCCATACAAGTTAGACAACCTCAGTTCTGATTCTCAGAACCCACATAAAAACCTGAACTCAGGGGCTGGAGGAAGGGCTCAGCAATTAAGAGTACATGCACTATTCTTTCAGAAACCCAGAGTCTCATTCCCAGCACCCACATCAGATGTTTTATAACTGCTTATAACTCCAGTTCCAGGATATTGGACACCTCAGGGCTCTGCAGGCACCTGCACTCATGTGAACATGGCCACCCCCAACACATAGACACAAAATTAAAATAGAAATAACAGGAGCCTGAGAGATGACTCAGCGGTTAAGAGCACTGACTGCTCTTGCAGAGGACCCGGGTTCGATCCCCAGCACCCACATGGTGGCTAAGAACCGTCTTTAACTCCAGTTCCAGGAGAATCCAACTCCCTCTTCTGACCTCCGTGGCACTGCACGACACGGGTGCACAAACCTACATGCAGACAGTACACGTAAAAAATAAATTGAAAAAAAAAACACAAATTATTATTTTTTAATATTTTATTTTATTATTTTTTACTCATACACATAAAAAAATAAATTGAAAAAAAGAAATAACAAATTATTATTTTTTAATATTTTTTATTTTATTATTTTTATGTGTATGAGTGTACTGTCTGCATGTAGGTTTGTGCACCCGTGTCGTGCAATGCCACAGAGGTCAGAAGAGGCGTCGGATTCCCCTGGAACTGGAGTTAAGATGGTTCTTATCCGCCATGTGGGTGCTGGGAATTGAACCCAGGTTCTCTGCAAAAGCAGTCGGTGCTCTTAACCACTGAGCCATGCCCAACCAATTATTTTTTAAAGCATGACTCAGTAGCACAGACTCTCCAGCCCCAACCAATTATTTTTTAAAGCATGACTCAGTAGCACAGACTCAGTAATCCTAGTGTGCCCCTGTTGGGAAATGAGAAGTGAAGACCGAAGAGGCCCCAGAAGCTCATGGATCAGCTAGCCTGGTGCACAGCAAACAAAGTAGAAAGTGAGGAATGACAGCCGTGGTTGTCCTCTGATATCTCTACACATGCATGCGCCTACACTCACACACATCATACACACACACACACACACACACACACGAAAAACCCACAGAATGGAAAAAATTATAAATCACAATACTGCTCAAGCCTCAATATACAGAACATAAAAAGACAACTTACCTTTAAAACTAGCAAGAACTTTGGGTAAACATTTTACCAAAGAAGACATACACAAGTGGCCAACAAATGCATTGGAAGATGCCCAGTACCACCAGTCATTATCGAAATGCAGACTGAACCAGTGAAATTACCTCATGCTCCCTGAATGGCTGCCACAGAAAGCTGCAAGTGTCGACAAGGACGGAAGGCTGAAATTCTTGCATTGCTGATGAAACTGTAAAATGGTTTAGCCACTGTGGGAAAGTCTGACCTTCCTCAAAAGACTTAAGTCTCTGGGGCTGAGGAGATGGTTTGGTGGGTAAGAGTGCTTGCTGTACAAACCAGAGGACCTGAATTTGAATACCCAGAAGATATTAGAAGGCAGGCATGCCTGTGAATGCCTGTAATCCCAGTGTTTTGGAGACTGAGACAGTTAGGTTCCAGGAGCTCAGTGGCCAAAATACTGAGCTTCACATTCTTGAAGGTAAATAAATAAACTAAGTGTAGAGCAATAGAGGAAGATATCTGACATCATCCTCCACCTTCTGCATGTGACACACATGCACATGCACCACCCTGTCCCCCCATGCACACATGCACACAGAGTAAAATAATAAAATAACCATTCCTATTTAACCAAGCGGTTGCAGTCCAAGGTAGACATCCAAGAAAAAAATGAAAATGTGACCACTCTAGAGTGTGACAAATGTTCACAGGAGCATTAGCCATAACAGCGGAGAAGCAGAAAAAATCCACATGTCCATCAACTAATGAATGAAGGAAACAAAGTGTGGTACATGCATACAATGGACTATTACCCAGGACTGAAAAGGAATGAGGTATTGATGTATGGTGTGGTATGGATGAAGCTTGAAACCCTGTAAATGGACTGAGACAGATCCAGAGGCTTCTAGTCTATGTGAAGCACACAGAATAGGGAAATCCAAAAGAAAGAGAAGGGCGGGTTTACAGTCGCTGGAGACAAGGGTCAAGACTGAGAATGATACCACTTTATGTGCCAGAAAACACTGAATTTTGTCTATATGAATATCTTTGTGTGTAGAGTATGTGGGTGCATGTTAGTGTGGGTGCACATGTGGATATGGATATGGATATGGATATGGATATGGATATGGATATGGATGTGTGTGTGTGTGTGTGTGTGCACATAGAAGCCAGAGGCCAGCCTTGGGTACAATACCTCAAGAGCCGTCCACTTTGTTTTTTGAGGAGGAGTCTCTTACTGGGGCCCAGGATTCACCAATTAGGCCAGGCTGACAGGCCAATGAGTACAAAGGACCCCAGTATCTGCCTCCCCAGCACAGAGATTACAAGTGCACAGCGCCAAGGCTGGCTTTTTACATGTATTCTGGGGATCGAACTCAGGCCGTCGTCAGGCTTGCATGGCAAGCACTTTACCAACTGAGCCATCTCATTATTATATTTTTTTACTTAAAACTAAGTCTCATTACATAGCCCATGCTTGCCTTAAACCCACACTCCTCTACCTTAACATTCTGAGTGCTGGGACTACAATCAATCACCATCACACTGGGCATACACATCAATTCTAAAAATTAATCCTTGTTTAACCCATCTGAGGTGACCTGTTGTTTCTGAGGCACAAAGTCCTCATATCTGACAGATGGTGGGGCTAGCCTCCCTGTCTGCCCAGGCACAAAGTAGGCTTCCTCTCAGCACGTGAATCTGGGTGACAACTGGCTGTAACTGCTCACCTGAGAGAGCTATGTGCTGATCCAGAGTGCCTTCAGTCTTTAAAGATGGGACACAAACTTCTTGGGCATTGATAGGGGTAGATCACTCCTCCTCTGGCCACTGAACTGGCTCAACTCAAAAGCAACTGTCTCTAGGTCACTGAGTGCCCATGGCCAGGCCACCTGGCATCAGGTGCCCATGTTGGATGAGAAATGGCTTCCCTAAGCCAAAGTAACTCAGGGTATTCTAAGACCAGAGGGCTGAGAGGAAAGGCCCAGTGCCATGGCCAGCACACCCCTGCTCATTCCATGTCTTCACCCAGAAGGGGATTATTATTACATTGCCTGAAATTAAGAGGCTGGGGGCATAATTCAGTTCATAGAGTGATGGCCTAGCATGAGCAAAGCTCTGCGCTCCACCCAGCACTGCATAAACCAGGCATGGTTACACATGACCATAATCCCAGCATGTAGGAAGTGGTGGTGAAGGATCAGGATTTTAAGGTCACTGGCTACACAGAGAGTTCTAGGCTAGCCTGGGCTACATGACACTCTGTCTAAAAAAAAAAAAGGCCGGCCTGGTGACACACACCTTTAATCTCAGCATTTAGGAAGCAGAGGCAGGTGGATCTCTGTGAGACCAAGGCCAGCCTGACCTACATAGAGAATTCCAGGCCAACTGAGGCTACAAAGAGACCTGTGTCAAATGAACTAACTAAAAAAGGTATGGATGGCAGGGGAAAGGGTATCCATATTGAGATGTTTATTTTTATTACTATTACTGCAGTTAGTCAGTTAGTTAGTTAGTTAGTTAGTTAGTTAGTTAGTTAGTTAGGGGAGGCATGCATGTACCACAGGGCATGTGGACAGGTCAGAGGACAGCTTGCAGCATTTGATTCTCTTTTTCTACTGTGTGAGTCACAGGGATCAAACTCAGGCATCAGGCTTGGTAGCAAATGCCTTTACCAACTGAGTCATATCTCTGCCCCCTCAGTTGGTAACTCTAACATCAGACATGTCCAGCCTTGAGCCCCATAGCCACAGCCCATGATAAGTGGTTCTTAGCCCTCACCCACAGTATGGAGCATGCAGCACCATCAGCAGACCGCATAGCACTGGCCCAGGTAGAGGTCATCATGTGTTCAGAGGAGGCCTCCCTAGCATGGTACCCACTCCACCATCCATGGTCTATCTCTTGAAGAGTCACTCTTAGACCCTCACCTCAACCAGGGAGACAGGTTTCATCAAGGATGACTGAGAGAACACACCCTCTGTGCTCTGGGACAGATCATGGTCCTCCCACCGAGAGCCGGCTGTCTGTGTGGTTTGGCCCTGGTGAAATCACACATTCGGACAAGCCACTGCAGGAACCATCCTCGGGGCCATTACCATAGACCCGGTAAACGTATGATCAGTGTTATATCCTGTTGGGTTGTGGGTTTAATTTTTTAACAGAATCTTTTCTGTAAGTATACACCCACACAGAAAAAGGCACAAAACATAATTGTGCAGGTAATCTTATGAACATCTGTCTAACCACAGACCAGGCAAGGAGAACAACACTGCTTACTTCGAATGGTTTCATGGGCTCCCTCCACCTCACCAAAGTAATTTCACTGAAATGCAATTGCACAACTCCTTTGTTAGCATTTCCCATTCTCATTTTCCCCCTTTCTGTCTTTGAGACCGGGCCTTACTATGACCTCCTCATCCTTCTGCCTCCGCCTCCCAAATGCTGAGATTACAGGTATATACCACCAGGCCCATGCTTGCCATCGTTATAACAGCATGTCTAAGACTGGATAATTTATAAAGAAAAGAGGCTTCTTTTTGTATGTGGTCTGAAGGCTTATGGAGTCTAAGATCATGTGGCCCAGGCTGCTTCAACGCTTGGCAGAGGCTGGAGAGACTAAGGAGTGTTCCCATACAGCAAAGCATGGGGGGTGGTGTCCTGGTTAGGCTTTTGTCATTTGTAATTCGTTTAGCTCTATTTTATATGCATGGGTGTTCTGCCCGCTTGTATATATGTGCACGGTGTGTGTGTCTGATGCCCATGGTGGCAGAAAGAGGGCATTGGATCTTCTGAAACTAGAGTCTCAGATGGTGCTGGGTGCTAGGTACCGTGGTTCTCTTCAAGAGCACCAAGTGCTCATAACCACTGAACCATCTCTCCAGCCCCTGTGCTGGATAGCTTTAACTATAAATCACAGTCTAGAATCACCTGGTAAGAGAATCTTGATAAGAAATTATCTAGATCAGGTTAGCCTGTTGGCACGTCTGTGGGAGACTGTCTCCAGTGTTTGTTGATATAGGAAGATGCAACCGAATGTGGGCTGCTCCATTCCTGGTTTGGGGCCCCCCGAACTGTATAAGAATGAAGACAACTACTTTAGCAGAAGCAGCCAGCAAGGACCTTGTATTCTGTCTCTGCCTTTTTAAAATATATGTGTGTGTGTATATATATACATATATATATATATATATATATATATATATATATATAATTTGCTTTTACGTGCATGAGTGTATTGATGGCATGTATGTAAGTGCATCGGTATCATGCAGTGCCCACAGAGGTCAGATCCCCTGGAACTGGAGTTATAGACAGTTGTTAGCTGCTATTCGGGTGCTGAGAATTGAACCCAAGCCCTCTGCAAGAGCAGCCAGAGCTCTTAACCGCTGAGCCATCTGTCCAGCCCATCCCCACTCTTGACTGTGATGCAACATGACCAGCTGTCTCGAGTTCTTGCCTTGACTTCCCTGCAATGAGAACTGGAACCTGGAACTGGGAGCCAAATAAACTCTTTCTTCCCTGAGCTGCTTTTTGTCAGGGTTTTCACAGCAACAGAATGAAACTAGGACAGATGGGCGTTGCTACTCCAATCCAGTTCTGCAAGAGCAAGAATCTACCACAGAAAAAGATCAGTCCCTTCAGAAAGATGTGGATCCCCAGCTCTGGATGACTACAACTCTGACTGACACCTTAACTGACCAATGACAGACCAGAGCCACCCAGATCAGCCAACCCCAACTTCATGACACACAAGTCTCGATCTAATTATCATGCAGCAATAGATAATGCAATTTCTTTACTCACCAGAACTCAGCATGCATGCGTGTGCATGTGTACTATGCTCACACATGTGTGTATGTGAGTGTGAATACAGTGAATACAGCCCTTACCCTCTAGCCATGATATCAACTCCATGTGATAGACTGGCATAAACTCAGGCACATGCATGCATGCCCCCTCCACACACACACACGTGGACACCCACACAAGCAATCATCATCTGGCTGCCTTCAGATTAGAGATAATACTTATATTTTTCTTAAAGTCTTATTGGTGTGCTTGGGGCTGGAGCGATGGCCTGGCGGTTGGGAGCGCCGACCGCTCTTGCAGAGGACCCGGGTTCGATCCCCGGCACCCACATGGCGGCCGAGAGCCGTCTGAAACTCCAATTCCGGGAGAACTCCAGTTCCAGGGGAGTCCGACGCCCTCTTCTGACCTCCGCGGCATTGCACGTCACGGGTGCACAGACTTGCATGCAGACAATACATTCATACACATAAGGAAATAAATAAAATTAAAAAAAAAAAAATTAAAAAAGTCTTATTGGTGTGCCTTTCCCACTTAAATTCAAATCTATCTGAATTTATTTATTTGTTCTAAGGTGTGGGGCAGGGGCCAAGGTTTTGGGGGTTTTCCTATTTATTTTGTTGTATGGTGTGTGCACATATGAGTACAGGTGTGTATGTACATACGAGTGCCTGTATATGGAAGTCAGAGGTTAATGTCAGGCATCTTCCTCAATTTTCTCCACCTGATTTATATTTATTATTGTGTTTTTGAGGTTTTTTGAGACAGGGTCTCCCTGTAGCCCCAGCTGGCCTGGAACTCACTGAATAGAACAGGCTGGCCTCAATCTTGAAAAGATCCACCTGCTCTGCCCCGCAAGTGGTGGGATCAAAGGCATGACTCACCATGCTGAGCTTATTTTTATTTATTTTTATTTATTTATTTTGTATTTATTTTTATTTTATGTGTATGTGTATGTGTATTTTGCCCACATGTTTGTAAGTGCACCACATGTGTACAGTGTCTTTGAAGGTCAGAATAGAGCCTCTAATCCTCTAGAACTGGAGTTGTGGACAGTTGTTAGCCACTATGTATGTGGGTGCTGGAAATCAAACTTGGGTCCTCTGCAAGAGCAGTCAGTGCTCTTAACCACTGAGACATCTTTCCAGCCCACACTTTCTTTTTTGGAAGCAGGGTCTTTAGTGAGCCCAGGCTAGACTAACTGGTCAGCAAGCCTCCGGGATCTGCCTGTTTCTTCCTTTCCAGCTCTGGGATTACAGGCACACAGAGCAGCACCCAGCTGTTTGCATGAGTGCTGGGATCTGAACCCAGGTCCTTCATGTTTGCACCGCAGGCACTTTACCCCTTGTATTAGTCACTTTTCTGTTGCTGTGATAAAACACCATGACCAAAGGAACTTATAAAAGGAAGAGTTTATTTGAGCTTACCATTGATGGTTCCAGAGAATTAGAGTCCATTGTGGTGGGAGGCATGGCGGCTAGAGCTGGAGCAGCAAGCCAAGGGTCACATCTCGCAATGAGCACAAGAAGCAGAGAGAGAGCGACTGGAAACCACAAGGCTTGTTAAACTCACTAAGCCTGCCCTCAGTGACATACTTCCTCTAGCACGGCCACACCTTCTAAGACCTCCAAAAACAGTGCCACCACTGGAGACAAAATGTCTGAATACTTACAGCCTATGGGGGACACCCATTGAAACCACCACCCCCCTAAGCATGTCCCCAGCCCCCTTTGTCTTTTCCCCACATAGGCACTCAACCATCCCATCACCAGGTACTACAAGCCTTTCTTTCCCTGCTGCTCAGTCAGCTGTCTCAACACAAGCATGCAGGTCTCTAGGTTGATCTGCTTTGGCCAACAAAAATTTCTAGATTTATTGTCCACTTGTAATGATAGTGTCAGAGTTTACGGCGTGATTTATGAACACCAAGTTACCACTAGCTTCATATTATAACTCTGTCCTCATTTCCCTTGCATTCTGACAAACAGAAAATGTTCATTAGATCTGAGTTTTTTTCTTACCTCTGCTTTGGAAAACAGAGTCTAGGGTTTGGCTACCAGATACCTAATCTTCTCTGAGGGTGGCTACAGGTAGTTAGTGATGGTCCCCACAAATCCTTGTGACTTCATTAGAGAGGCCAGGTGATGTTGGGGAGAGGGAAGGGGGGCTCTTGAAGCACAGACCATGAAAGCAGCCAAAATGTTAACCTAAACTCCACCGATCATGTAAGTCTTGGCTGTGGAGTGGAGAAGACACAGACCCATTCCATAGCAGCTCAATAGGGTCGGGAGGGGGCTGGGGAAATGGCACGGTCGGTTAAGTGCTTGCTGCACCAGCACGATGGCCTGAGTTCAATTTCCCCAGAAGGCACATAAAAAAGCCAGGCACAGTTATGCATGTCTATAATCCAAGCACTGGGGAAGTGAGACAGGAGGATCCCTGGGGCTTCCCTGCCTTACGGTCTAGTCATATTAGTAAGCCCTCGGTTCACTGGGAGACTCATAAAGAAAACAAGGTGGTAGCCGGGCGTGGTGGCGCACGCCTTTAATCCTAGCACTTGGGAGGCAGAGGCGGATCTTTGTGAGTTCAAGGCCAGCCTGGTCTACAGAGCAAGTTCCAGGAAGGACAGCCTGGAGCTACAGGGAGACCCTGTCTCGAAAAGACCAAAAAAAAAAAAAAA
>VZQC01005922.1:855102-915083 GCA_009823505.1 Rhizomys pruinosus
GGAGCCTTTTTGAGACAGGGTCTCCCTGTAGCCCCTGAAGCTGACTATGTAGACAGGGCTGCCCTTGAACTCACAGAGATCTGCCTGCCTCTGCCTCCCGAGTACTGGGATTAAAGGCATGTGCCACCACGCCCAGCTTAAAGATGGTTCTTAGCTGCCATGTGGGTGCTGGGAATCCAACCCAGGTGTTCCCAAGTCGGTGCTCTTAACTGCTGAGCCATCTCTCCAGCCCCAACCTCCAGCTTCTTACAAGTACACATGCACTTTGCATGCACACACACCTACACAGAGAAACATACATGCACACATACATGCAAAAGAGGTTAGGGAAAGGCTTTACACATACGCTTTATATTTAAATGTTTATAACATTAACTTTTGAAACATCTTCTAAAAAGAACACTTTGGCATGATTTGCAGTAAGTAGTTGCTCTTGAGAGAATGGGAAATGAATCTCTCAGTTGGGCATGCTGCCACATGCCTGTAATTCCAGCACTCGGGAGACTGAGGCAGAAAGATCATGAGTTTGAGGCCAGCCTGGCTATGGAGTGAGATCCAATCTCAGTAAAACAACAAAAATATACAGTCTCTCAACTTAACCCATCTTCAGCTCCTATTTTGTCAGTGACCAATGGGGCTGACCCCATGAGCATGGCATCAAGTGTTGTCAGAATGACATGGGACACTGAGCCTGAGCTTCCCATGAACACCCTTCTGGAACCTGCACATGGCCCTGGGCATATGGTAAACACAGGCCCAAGGAGCTCTCAAGAACTGGCAGCATTATTGCTTAAATAAGTCAGGATTTTTCCACGCCAGGAGCTCCCTGAACCAACAAAGAACCTGTGTGTACATGCAATATAGCTGCCCTGCCCACTGTGGAGGAAAAAAGCCACACTAGGGGGGCAGCCTGGAGCCGGTGCTTTCTTCCCTGCACGTGCAGAGGAAAAGACGAACGTCTGCACACGTGTGCTTGAATATGCAGAAAACTATCTCTGGAAGGCATGCGGGAACCGGTATGCTGGCCGATGTGTGCTGCATCTGCCAGCAGGGCCCTTCACTGCCAGCCTCTCCCTGCTCTCGGCTTTGGAGTTTCATGAGTGGCCTGTCTGCACCCAAAGCCAAAACGATTATTTTAAGATAGAAGGGGAAAGGCACAGACAAGCCTAAAGGAGCATATCTCCTCCACTGGGCCAGTGCCGGAAGGGGTGGGAAGAGAGTGGCTGCGGCCATCGTGGGCAGGCAGCCAGCTGAGCCACTGCTGCCAGCCCTGCAGGCCCAGGAGCCAGTTCCGTCCTGAATCCTGGCAGGGGCCTGCAGGCATCGGGAGTTGCACGGCTGCCCAGGAATGTCTCAGCCTCCTCGGCATCTGGCCGAGGCGCTGCTTATTTTGGCAAGGAGCCGGTTGTGAAAAATGTGGTGGATGTAGGGCCGCATCTGCAGGCAGCAGCTCGGGCATGGCTCGGAGTGGGAAAACATCCTCCACCTCTGCATTGCAAATCCTTGCTTGCTGCAACAGCCAAGTGGGGACCATGGGGTAGAAAGACGGAAGAAGTGGACTCTGAAGAGAACAAACCAGGTCTCCCGCCTGTGGCCAGAAACGGGGACGTGCACACTGAAAGCAGAGGCTCCCTGATGCAAGATGACATTGGTAGGAAGAGAATGGGCACGCGTGAGAGGGCAGGACCTGCACACTGAAGGCAGAGGCTCCCTGATGCAAGGTGACATGGGTAGGAAGAGAATGGGCACGCGTGAGAGGGCAGGACGCACACTGAAGGCAGAGGCTCCCTGATGCAAGGTGACATGGGTAGGAAGAGAATGGGCACGCGTGAGAGGGCAGGACGTGCACACTGAAGGCAGAGGCTCCCTGATGCAAGGTGACATGGGTAGGAAGAGAATGGGCACGCGTGAGAGGGCAGGACGTGCACACTGAAGGCAGAGGCTCCCTGATGCAAGGTGACATGGGTAGGAAGAGAATGGGCACGCGTGAGAGGGCAGGATGAGTGAGAGCATGCGTACTCTGGGTACCTGTGGCCTGAGCGGCGTGCATCTAGGGTCCATCCCTCACAGGCTGGATAAAGAGTTGGGAAACTTTGGCTTCACACCCCTGTTGCCCACTGGCAAACTGGGTGTGTAGACAGTTCTGGTAGACCTTTAACTTCAATTGCTTCATCTAAAGCAGTGACTGATGAGGAGGAGGGAAGGAAGATACCCCAAAGCAGCAAATTGTGGCAAGTGTGGAGTCACACTTCTGGGGTTAAGGTGTGGGTGCTCAGTCCACCCCTTGTTCTCTGGCAGAAACACGAGCTGACACTCGGGTTTTCCCAGAGCCTCCATTACTGGTTCCCGTTTGTCTTGGGCCCAATGGAAGGCCCGCCCACCTCAGCCGCCCTTCACCTGGCCCGGAAGATGACCGGCCACAGGACCTTGTCATGTTCCAGGACCCACTCAATTTACACACAGAAATCAGAGGGACTTTTCTTTAAAAGAAAACAAACAAACAAAACAAAACAAAAACGGGGGCTGCAGAGGTGGCTCGAAGGTTAAGAGAACTGACTGCTCTTGCAGGGGACCCACATTCAGTTCCCAGCACCCACATGGCAGCTAAGAACCATCCTTAACTCCAGTTCCTGGGGAATCTGACACCCTCTTCTGACTTCCATGGGCATTGCATGACACGGGTGCACTCACATACATGCAGGCAATACACTCATACACATATAAAATAATAATAAATAAAAGATTTAAAAAATGATTTGGGGGCTGGAGAGATGGCTCAGCAGTTAGGAGCATTTTGATTAGCATATGTTAATTATACATAATAGCGGGTTTTAGTACAACATTTCATATACTTCTATAATACATTTCGCTTCATATAGAGGAATCTTATTAAAGGAAGGAAAATAAGTCTGGGCCCTTTAATCCCAGCACTCGGGAGGCAGAGGCAAGCAGATCTCTGTGAGTTCAAGGCCACCCTGATCTACATAATGAGTTTCAGGCCAGCTGGAGCTACAGGGAAACCCTGTCTCAAAAAGCGAAAGAAAAGAAAGGAAGGAAGGAAGGAAGGAAGGAAGGAAGGAAGGAAGGAAGGAAGGAAGAAAGAAAGAAAGAAAGAAAGAAAGAAAGAAAGAAAGAAAGAAACGGAAGGAGAGAGGAAGGAAGGAAGGAAGGAAGGAAGGAAGGAAGGAAGGAAGGAAGGAAGGAAGGAAGGAAGGAAGACTTTGGAGTTCTTCCTCCTCTGTCTCCAACCCTCCTCCCTCTCCCACTCCAATCAGCATGCCAGTTTGCTTGTGCCCCAGGACCTTTGCACCAGCTGATCACTGTCTGGAGACTCTCTAACTGCTGCCCCCACCCCTTCATTCTGGACTCATACGGAGCATCACATCCTTGGTGGGGCCTCCCTTTCTCCCATGGTGAACAAATCCACTTCTGCATTCTGGCTCCCTGCTGGCAGCCCAGCTTTGGTGGGGCCATGTCCTCAGGACAGATAAGTAGGTCTACTCACACAGCAGGAGGCCTATGGGGACTGCACAGGGGTGGGGACACTGTTGGCTTCCTCAGGGCAGAAGACTCAGCAAGGCCCCCATGTGCAGACTCTCCCCTGCAGGAAAGGATCCCTCAGAGAACATAGTCTGTGTGGCCCCCACACTATGAGGGAAGGCTTGTATGATTACAATTACTTATGTCACTTGAACACAGAGGGGTGGACTGTGCAACACTGTGGTTTTCCTAAGGGTCTCAGGGCCAACATCCCAAAGAGGAGCTCTAGCCTCACAGGGAGACACAGGCTGAGTCTCTCTGGGCTGAAGCGTGTTCAGGCCTCATCCAGGCAGCACTGGGCAGGAGGAGCGATCGCCTGGATGGCCCGTTCCACACAGGGGCTTTAGCTGTGCCCTTCAAATCCAGCTTCTTGCACCAGGGCTGGGCTACTTGCCCTTCCCTTTCCCAGTCAGCCACCAGCCCCCTCCCAGTTGCTTACCTGTGCTAGGACCTGGCCTTCCCTCTTGCACCCTTCCAAGTCTCCCAAGCTGTTCTTGGGCCTGGGTACACTTCCTCTCCCTGAGTCTCCCCACCAGCCAACTGCTCAGCCTCCTGCTCCGGAGCCCCCTGCCCTGGTCTAGGACATATCAGATGCCCCAGGCGCATCCCACACCGTCCAGCACAGTTTCTCAGCATCCACCACAGCTATATACTCCTTCATTGTGTTGGTTACTTTTCACATTGCTGTGACAGAGTACCTGACAGAAACGGCTCAGGGAAGGAAGGGTTAATTTTGGCTCTTGGTTTCCTGGTGGAAAGTCGTGGTGGCAGAAGTATGAGGTGGTGGCCCCATTATATTCAGAGTCAGGAAGCAGAGAGCGATGAACACTGGTGCTCAGCTCAGCTTCTCCTTTTAATTCAGTCCAGAACACCAGCCCATGGGATGGTGCTGCCCACACCCAGGGCGGGTCTTCCCACCTCAGTGAACACAGTCTAGAAACTCCTTCACACACAGTCCCAGAAGTTGTCTCCCTGGCAATTATAGATCCTGTCAAATTGGCAATTGAAATTAATCATACAACTGGCCTATGCTATGGGCTACTTAATGCTAGCCCCAGCACCCCCACCCCACCTACCCAATGTCTTGGTGATTGCTGAGGTCAGAGCTATTTTACTCAGCATTAAATCCCCAGCATCCAGGACAGAGCAGATGCATGAATGAATGAATGAATGAACAGAACTCGGTTTCCCACTTCTCTGTCATTAACCTGTACATGGCCTGTAGAAGGGTTGGACAGCCAAGAAGAAAGGACCCCAGATCCTGAAAAGATTGACACAGATCTAGGATCTTCCTCTAGAAGGTCCAGGTAAGTTTCAGAAAGATGTCTGTTCAATGGTATGTTCAGAAGAGCCCTGGCTCCTCTGAGACCTTGTAATAAGTCCATCTGCTGGTCCTGGACCCTGAGCTACAGCTGGCTTGCATCAGGAATGCATGTCCACGACCATGTCTACCTCTGAACCCTGGTCTCCTTGCTAGTGGTGGGACCACTAAGCCTCTTTGTCTCCTGACTCGGGAACATTGCCACATAGTCATGGGCATCACTGACCTTGCATCCTTTGGAAGCCTATATACTGTGGCCAAAGGTGCTTCTCTGGGTCCCAAGGATTCCTTCTGAGGTCAGAAACCAACACTTGGGGGACCCCACTCTTTAAAGAGGAGTCCCCACATCACTACCACGTAATCCCCCAGTCAGTAACCCTTAGATACCATGTCACCAACAGGGACCAAATCTAGGGGATACAGTCATCTACCGCATGTCATCAAGCCCCCCATCTCATTCATGGACAGGCACCCAAGTCCTGTGCAGAGCCCCCACAAGCCTCCCAGAAGCAGAGGGCTGGGGGCCCTCAAGCAGGATACAACTGTGGGGCCTGACTGCACTCTGGGTGCACTGCTCAGCAGCAGGTCCATCTGGTAGGCACTGCACTCGGCTGGACACAGAGCAGCCACAAGACTGAGGTCAGAGACATGCTCTGCTCCGCTGTCACTACTTAGGGAACAAATCAACAAATCGAGGCAAGGACTCCACTCCTCACACTCACAGGTGGCCAGCCACCCAGCCCTCCAACCTGGGTGCGTGGTGACAAACTTTGCCTCTTTCCAAGGGGGTCTTGCTGCTCCAACCAAGGAATCAAGATGGAGGGAGGTGCTGCCGGGTGGTGCTTGTGCCTGGGAACCCAGCACCGGGTAACCAGGAGTCCTGCGGCTCAGATGGGAGCCCGACTTCCTCACCATGCTTAGATGGGGCATTACTTGGCTCTGTTTGGGAAGCAGCAGCCTTGTCAAATAAACAGGAGGCCTTCTAAGTATTCACTGTGCTGAGAGATGAGCACTTCTTACAAATTTACAGTTTTGAAAGTGTTTTTAACTTTCTAAAGCACTTTCTCACTTCGATTCTATCAGTTCCTATAACTGCCCTTAGAGAAGCCTGGTCTCTATGAGTAACTCCATTACCAAAATGAGAAAACTGTTCATCATCACCTAACTTATGACAATGAGCAGAGACCATACTCCGTATGTGAGCACAGCCAGGGGCCTCGAGGCCTCTGCACTGTTACTCTTCTCTGATTTTGTCCTCACAAAATCCCTGAAAAGTGGGGATGAGACCGGCAGACTCTACAGGCTAGTGTGGTGTCATGTCCTCTAGCGGACACCCTGGGCAGCGGAACACCGACTAAGTCTCCTTCACTAGGAAGTTTGGGTCTCCACGGGTGAAAGCAACGAGGACCTTTGAGGAATTTATAAAACGGTGACAAGAAAAAGGAGGAGGAACCAGGGTGCGGCTCCGTTGGTAGAATGTTAACCTGCCACAAGGTCAACCCCAGCACGGCATAAACTAGGTGTGCCAGCGCATGCGTGTGACCCCAGCACGCAGAAGGTGGAGCCGCAGGATCAGAAGTTTAAGTTCCTTCTTAGCTACATAGTAAGTTCCAGGCTAGCTCAAGATACACGAAACCAAAAGGGGGGGGGGGGGGGGGGGGGGGGGGGGGGGGGGGGGGGGAGGGGGGAGGAGGGGGGGGGGGGGGGCGAGGAGGGGGGAGGAGGGGGAGGAGGGAGGAGGCTCAGCCTGGTGACTCTTCCAGTGACTAGCAGCAGTCTACAAGCCTTAGAAATCAGATAACTGGCCCCATCCCCACCCCATTGTTGAACTGTGTCCCTTTACGAAGCTCCTCAACATTCTATCACAAAAGGGAAAAAATAATCAGATTTTCAATGACTCATTGCCCCATTACCAGGCCCAAATGGGGCTGTGTCCCTGACCCTCTGATAACATCATGTGACTTACTGGACAGTAGGCAGGAAGATCTATGCCTCTTCTAGGGAGAAGATACAATAGCCAGGTCACTGCAGCTCTACTGTCTCTACTCGCTGGATGCGATGGTTAATACCGTCAGCCTGATGGGATCTAGGCAGGAGACAAGCCTCTGGGAGCGTCTGTGAAGGAGTTTTTAGATTAGATAAATTGGATTAGGAAGACCCACCCTAAATACGGGCGCTGGCGTCCAATGAGCTACAGTCCCAGACTGAACTGAAAGGACAGAGTGAGCTGGACACCGGCGTTGTCTCTGCTCCCTGACTGCGGCTGCAGTGTGACCAGCTACCTGCTGCCCCTGCCGCCCGCTGCATTCTCCTGCCACGTGACGGACCGTACCCTGGAAGTCTTAGCCAAAATAAAGCCTTACTTCCTGAGCCCCTCCTCTCTTTAACTCTTTTAAATGTGTATGAGTGTTTTGCCTGCATATCTGTGCATACACCATATATATGCAGTTCCTGCAGAGGTCAGAAGAGGGCATCAGATCTCCCGAAACTGGAGTTATGGATGGTTGTTAACTGCCATGTGGGTATTGGGAACCAAACCCTGGTCCTCTGCAAGAGCAGTCAGTGCTCTTAACTGCTGAGCCATCTCCCTAGCCCCAGAACTTTCTTGCTATTTCTTTTTAAGTAAAAGGGTGGGCTGGGAGATTGATCAAAGGGTAAAGACAATTGCCCTCAAACCTAACCACCCAAGTTCAACACCCAGAACCCACATGATGGAAGGAAAACAGATTCCCACAGCTATCCTCTCATCTCTACATGGTTACCATGGCACATGGGCTGACAGACATATACATATACAAATAAATAAATCTAATTTTTAAATCCTTTAAGTAATTTAAGTTAAAAATAAAAATAATATACCAAGAACATTATCCTACTTCATTCGTTTTTAAGAGATTTATTTGGGGCTGGAGAGATGGCTCAGTGGTTCAGAGCATTGGCTGTTCTTGCAGAGGACCCAGGTTTGGGTCCCAGCACCCACATGGTGGCTAACAACCATCCATAATTCTAGTTATGGACCCATCGCCCTCTTCTGACCTTCATGGGCACTGCATGCATGGGTGCACTTACATTCCTGCAGGCAAAACATTCATACACATAAAACAAACAACTTTTTTATTAAAAGAGTTTTTTTTTAATGTATCTTTGTGTGTCTGTGTGCATCTTTGCATGGGTATCCGCACAGGAGTACAGGTGCCTGTGGAGGCCCAAGGAAGGCAGTGCAGCCCCTGGAGCTGTAGTGCTGGGGGCCAAACTCCTGTCCTCTGGAAAAGCAGCAAGCACTCTTAACTGCTGAGCCCTTTCTCCAGCCTCTACATCAACATTTTTCTACAAAATCATTTTAACTAGATTTAGTAAGGGACCCAGGGATGTGCAGCAATGAAAGCATAATTCCTAATAGGAAACCTCAAATGCAGAGGCCTCACAGGAGGCAGCACCTCAGCAAGTTCCACACAAGAGCCAATCGCACTGAAACAGAGCAAGAGAAGATGCTTGCTGTCGCAACTTGAGCTCTGCAGGAATGAAAAAGGGTCCTTAAGAATTTGCATTCCACTCAGGGTTTAGGGCTTATGGTTCCCACAGATTGTGCCTCATTACCCAGGTACCCTGGGAACCAAGAAATTTTCAAGAAAAGTATCCTTGGGCCAGTAACGCCTGGTGGCTGTCTGGTAGTAGTAAATGTCCTCTCAATCAGGATCACGAGGAAGTCCCATGGATAAGCCGCGAGTGCACATGAGCTCATTCATCAAAATTACAGAACAGCAGAGGGGGTAAGCCATCAGGAGCAAGAGTCACAAGAAATGACACATGAGACTTGGACTTCCAGACACACCATCTGATCAGATTACCATACAAGAACTACAAGGTGGGGCTGGGGAGATGGCTTAGTCGGTAAAGTGCTTGTCTTTCGAACATGAGCACATGAGTTTCATTTGCAGAACCTACTTAAAAAATCAGGGCAGCCTGGCGTGATGGTTCACACCTTTAATCCCAGCACTCCGGAGGCAGAGGCAGGTGGAACCTGTGAGTTCAAGGCCAGCCTGGTCTACAGAGTGAGCTCCAGGCCACCTTGGACTAAAGGAAGACCCTGTCTAAAACAGACTAAAAACAAAAAAAAGAAAAAATCATGGCAGAGGTACATCCATCTGTAATCCTAGCACTGGCAAGGTAGACAGAAGGCTCTTTGGGCTTCACTGACCAGCCAGTCCAGCCTACTTGGTGAGTACAAGTCCAGGGAGAAACCCTGGCTCAAAAAAAAAAAAAAAAAGGTGATGGGCCCTGAAGAATGAAACTCTGTCCTCCATATGTGCACGTTCATCTGCAAACACCAAAACACATACATGGACACACGCATCCATATACATGGACACACATCCATATACATGGACACATGCATCCATATACATGGACACACACACATCCATATACATGGACACACACATCCATATACATGGACACACACACATCCATATACATGAACACACACATACATATACATGGATACACACACATCCATATACATGGACACACACATATACATGGACACACACATACATCGCATATACACACACATTACACACATGAATATACATACCACACACATACACCTTACATATACATACACATGCATATGCACACAAACACACATACATACACAATTAGTAAAAGGAAAAACTAGAAATCACACAGAGACTGTGAACAGCGAGAAGAGCGGCTGCTCACACAGCACTGATGCTCATGTACTTCGTCACCTGGCTCTGCCCCTTTCCTAGTGTGGACACGGATGTTCAATATCATGTCTGAACACAAGAGAAGGCACTTGACTCTGGCCGAAGTAAGTGGGGATTCTCAAAAAACCTACACGTATCCCAGGTGTGTTGGCACATGCCTTTAATTCCAGTACTTGGGAGGCAGAGGTAAGAGGATCTCTGTGAATTTGAGGCCAACCTGGTCTACATAGTGAGTTTCAGGCCACCCAGGGCTACATAGTAAGACCCAGTCTCAAAAATACCAAAAACCTCTACAAGTAGTAAAGCAGGTTTTTGAGGACAGTGATCCAACCGTTCATCCACGGCATCTGAGTTGCAGGCCCTTGTCTCTGCACTTGGTTTCCAGTAAACAATTGTCAACTGTGACGTCATGCTCTGCTACCGTCTATGACTTCATGGTTGTGAGATGACTGCTGCTAGTCCAGATATCATGTGACTGCAGGTAGCAAAGGGGAAAGAATGGTGAAGGGTAAAGAATCAGCTTTATGTATCCCTGCTTTCTCCAAACTACCCCCACCATCATCTCCGTTAGGATCACTGTTACCATCACCAACACTATCATATTGTGAGCACCATCAGAATTATCTCCATTGTCACCATCTCAGTCACCACCATCTGCAGCATCACCACCTCTAACACCACCACAATTAGCATTGCCACTCGTAACAACACCACCATTGTAACTGGCCTGGCAGGGATGAAGATATTCTAAAGAGACACTTTAGCTCTCACTCACTTGAGTGAAGCAATGGACCTCAAAGAATTGGAATCTCATGCTGGGAGGAGAGAGCACCTAAAGCCTTGGGAGGAAGGAAATTTGCCACACGTTGGACCATCTTACAGAAGAAACAATGATGAGTCGGTGATGGGTGGACCACAATGTGGCCAGGACTGCTTAGATATGCAGAACTCCGGCCTCTATTTTTAAACCTTAAGCTTACTTTAGGACCCCATAGATGGACTTGGGAGTCACTGGATCTCTGTCCCAAAGTGGCCACATTGAATAAATCTTTTTCTTATTTTTACTATTAATTTGTTGTTTTAATTGGCTTATTGAGAACAGGTGGCTGAACCTGGCATTTAGGAGTGCAAACTGTGACCATAAATCCAGTAACGCCATCATCTCAAACACTACCATCACCACCACCATGACCGCTAACACCTCTACCATTACCACTACCACCACCAACACTGTTATCACTACCATCACCATTACCATTATCACCACCACATCTAATACCAACCACCATCACCACAACTACCACCACCTCTCACACAACCATCACCACCACTACCTCTAATACCACAACTTCTAGCACCACGACCATCATCACCACCACAAATACCACTATTATTATCAACACCATCACACTGCCACTACCACCACCATCACCACCACAATCACCATCATTATCAACACCATCGCCACCTCCAATGCTACCATCTCCACCACCATCACCTCTAATCCCACCACTACCAACACCACCTCTAACACTACCACCATCGCCACTACAATCACCATCTGTACCATCACCACCGTCATCGCGCGCAGTAGCAGCATCAGGACCAGTCTCCCATTACCAGAAGGTTCATCCCCACAGGACACTTGTTTTCCCTAGTGTCCTCTCCATGTGTCCTCTCCATTGAGCCTTTTGACCTGTAGTTCAAATCAGTCAGGAAGTAAATGGGTAGTGCCCCTCAAATATGCTCGAGTTAGCATACATTTCAGAACCACACATTCGTGGCTATCGGCATAGGAGGCTGTCCAGGCCGCCCATGTCATCTTCAGGGACTTCCCTTCCACCAGGCTTCTACAGACGCCTGCTTCTTTCCCTCAAAAATACTCCTGTCTGGAAGATACCAGGACTGCAACAAGACTTTGGCAGGAAGTTTCTTGACTAAAGGTGTGTTTAAGGGGTTTGCTAAAGAAAGAAAAAGTATAATTGAGAGCAAAGAGCAAGAGATGACTTTTAGCCAGCTCAAGAAGGCACACTGGGGCTGGAGAGATGGCCTAGCGGTTAGGAGCGCTGACCGCTCTGACAGAGGACCCCGGTTTGATCTCCAGCACCCACATGGCGGCTGAGAACCGTCTGAAGCTCCAATTCCAGGAGAACTCAGTTCCAGGGGAATCTGAGACCCTCTTCTGACCTCCACGGCATTGCACGACACGGGTGCACAGACTTGCATGCAGACAGTACATTCATACACATACAGAAATAAATAAAATTAAAAAAAATAAAGAAGGCACACTGTCAGTCAAGCTCACAATCACCAAACCTACCAACCATAGATCGGATTTGTCTGATGACTATGGAGTGGCAAACTGAAATTTACTGTTCAAAGTCTACTCTCAGCTTTCAACTTACAAATATGTCCTTATTTGAAAGTAATGTCTTCACTTTCTAGAACAGAATTAAGAACTTCATAACTATTATCCATTCTTCCTGAATAAGGTCAAAGTCCTAGGGGTTGATGATTCTAGGGATGATGAGAAAGTTCTGGAAGCTGGTCCCTAATATCCCTGATGGTAAGAATAAAATCTATACCATGTGTCTAGGCCACAGCCTTTGGTAAGATTTGGTGCTAAATCTCAAGGCTGTTTTGAGGTGTATGGGAGCAAGGTGACTGCACCTTGTTTGGAAGGGAGCGATGAGCTCCTGGCTCATTAGACAGTTCAGTTTTCTACAGAGCACAGAACATTTTGTCAAAGGCAAGACGGAACAAATGGCATTCAAGGAGAAAAATTCACTGGCTGAATTGCTCAAAGTCTGATAGGAAAGGCATCACCACTTCCAGATTTGCATACTTAAATCCACTAATGTTCTTAAACACTATTTCTATTTTTCTCTTGTGATACTCCAACTGGTAATGAGTTAAATTTACTTTCAACAACTGAGAGCAGTTGTGCTAGCTTTCTGTCACTGTGACATAACATCTGAGTTAAATACACTTAAAAATAGGAAAGGTGGGCTGAGAAATGTCTAAGTCAGTAAAGTGCTTGCTCTGCAAGCATGGGGACTCAAGTCTGGAAGCCAGCACTCATGTGAAAAGTTCAGCATGGCAGTGCACACCTGCAGCCCCAGACGTGGGAAGCAGAGACAGAAGGATTCCCAGGGCTTACTGCTCAGCCAGCCAGCTAAACCAGCGAGTTCTAGACTCGAGGAGAGGCTGTCTCAAAAACCAGGTGAAGAAATGATTGAGGAAGACACCAGACATTGACCCCTGGTCTCCACGGGCATAATCTCTCTCTCTCTCTCTCTCTCTCTCTCTCTCTCTCTCTCTCTCTCTCTCTTCTCTCTCTCAAAAGAGGTTGCAGGGAGAGGTTTATCTTGGTACCATAGTCCATGGATATTTGGTTTGGGACTGTGGCAAGGCAGCACACCATAATAAGAGTGCTTAGAGAGACTTATTCACCTCTCTGCAACCAGGAAGCAAAGAAACACACAGGGCCATGCCCATTTCTCCTTTTAAAGGTGCTTCCTGTTGGCCTGACTTCATCCCATCAGCCTCCATCTCTTAAACATTTCATCATCTCTAACCAGCGCCAAAGGCCCAAGACCAGGCCTTTGACACATGGACTTTGGGGGAAACATTTAAGATCCAAACTACAGGACCTGGGAAGTGACTCAGTGGGTAAAGTGCTAACCACAGAAACTTGAGGGCATGAATTCAGATCCCCAGAACCCACTCACACACAGAAATCTAGAATCCTTGCTCCCAGGGTAAGACAGGAAGAGGAGATAGGGAATCTCTGGAAGCTGCCCAAAGAAGGTGGCAGGCAAGGACCGACACCCAAGTTTGTCCTCTGATTTTCACCTGTGTGCCATGGTACATGCATGCTTACACTCATACACATGAATGCTCATACACACACATGCACATGCACAGGCACAACTAAAGTCATTGTTTATGGCTGCAGCTTCCAGGTACCAGGGCTGGTAGGCACAGAGAAGGCCTGCTCACAGAGGAGCCAAGCAGCACAGACAGAGGTGGGTGCAGACCTTTCCTGTTTGGCTCAATGAAGTTTCCATGTTCCACTGACTGTCACACTCACCAGACTCACTGATCTGACTTCTGTCATGAGATTAGCTTTGCTTTGGTAGAAGCACCTGTGAATAGAAACCACATGAATTGTTCCGTTTCTGGTTCTTCCATCTCTAGTTCTTTTCATGCAGTACAATAACTGAATGTATCAATATTTCGCTCTATTGTGTTGTTAAGTACTATGGCATTGTTGGATTACATTGCAAAATTCATTCACGGGGCTATAGAAATGGCTGAGCAGTTAAGAGCACTGGCTGTTCTTGGTGAAGACTAGCATCCACATGGCAGCTAACAATCATCCGTAACTCCAGTCCAGGGGATTGGATGACCTTTTCTGTCTTCTGTGGGCACTATTCCATCTGGGTACACTTACACATAAATTAATCCAAAAAAAAGTCATTGACTTACTGGTAGGTTTGGAATGCTATCAATAAACAAAGCTGATGCATACAGACATGTCAGTGCCTTGAAGAATTTCCTCTAGTTTGGATCTAAAGGGTCCTCCAAGAGTTCCTATGCTAAAGACATGGGCCCCAGCCAGGTTTTATTGGGAAATACTTAGGGGAAGAATCCAATGCGAGGCCTTCAAGTCCCAGTTCCTAGGGACCATGCACTCCAGGGGGATACCATGACCACCTGCTCTCTCTCTCTCTCTCTCTCTCTCTCTCTCTCTCTCTCTCTCTCTCCCTTTCTCTCTCCAAAAACCTGTGTGTGCATGTGGAAGTCAAAGGGCAACTTGCATGGAGTTGGTTCTCACCTTCCACCACATAAGTCTCAGGGTTCGAGCTGAAGTGGTCAGGCTTGGCACTTGCTATCAGGCCTCACATGCTGAGTTCCATCCCTGGAACCCATGGTGGAAGGAGAGAAGCAACTCCCACAAGTTGTCCTCTGGCCTCCATATTCGTGCTATGATACAAACACACACACACACACACACACACACACACACATATACACTAAAATGTAATTTTAAAAATCCAAAGATTAGCTGGGCGTGGTGACACACGCCTTTAATCCTAGCACTCAGAAGGCAGAGGCAGGCAGATCTTTGTGAGTTTAAGGCCAGCCAGGTCTACATAGTGAGTTCCAGGCCAGCTGGGGCTCCAGGGAGACCCTATCTCAAAAAGACAAAAAAAAAAATCCAAAGATTATATTTTTATGATGGTTAGGCTTATTTTACTAATTTGGTTTGTGTCAATTTTGTAAAAATCTATATTTTCTTGTAAAAAATACATTGTTCTGGTTACAAATACTCCATCCTGAATTTCTTTTCCTCCCTGAAAGGTTCTTTAGGAATTATTTGTTTCACAATAGCTTGCACATACTAAACAAGTGTTCTACCACTGAGCTGCATCCCCAGCTCCAATTCTGTTTGTGTAGGGGGCTGAGGGGAATGCATGCCATGGGGCACAGTGGAGAATAGATGACAGCTTGTGGGAGTCGGTTCTCTCCTTCTACCGTGTGGACCCTGGGGTTCAAACTCAGGGCATCAGGCTTCACAGCAAGCATTTTTACCTGTTGGGCCATCTCACCAGCCCTGTTCATTTGGATATTTTGTTTTGTTTTTGGTTGTTTCTTTTTTTGTCTTTTTGAGACTGGGTCTCCCTGGAGCCCCAGCTATCCTGGAACTCTCTATGTAGACCAGGCTGGCCTTGAGGACACAGAGATCTGCCTGCCTCTGCCTCCCCAGTGCTGGGATTAAAGGTGTGTGCCACCACACCTGGCCTTCATTTGTTAATACACACCCACACCTACCCCCCAACCCCCCCACACACACACAGAGTTCGAATCAGCACCATGAACATATCATGTAGGTTGCACTTTGCCAACTGAGTCATGAATGATCTGCCCAGCCCCTTCTAATGTGTTTTAAAGGTGTTGGGGCAGACGAGATGACCCAACAGATGAAGACTCCTACAGCTAAACCTGAGGACCTTAATTCAATACCTGGAACCCAGGTAGTGGAAGGACAAAACTGCCTTCCTCAAGTGTCCTCTGCCCTCCCCACAGCCCTGTGACACACACACACACACACACACACACACACACACACACACACACAGATACTCTAAATGTAAGTTTGAAAAGTTTTTAAAAGTATTTTAGGGGCTAGAGAGATGGCTTAGTAATTAAAAGCATGTACTGTTCTCTCAGAGGGCATCTGTAGTTCCTAGCACCCAGGTAAGGCAGTGCACAACTGTCTGCATCTCCAGTTCCCGGGAAAACAGCACCCTCTTCTGGCCTCTGAGGGCACCTGCATTCATGTGCACATAGTCACACAAAGACACACTCATACAGATATACTTTTTATTTTTTTGGTCTTTTTGAGACAGGGTCTCTCTATAGCCCCAGCTCGCTGGAACTTGTAGACCAAGCTGGCCTTGTTCTCAGAGATCTGCCTGCCTCTGCCTTCCAGTACTGGGATTAAAGGCATGAGACACAATGCCTGGTTCTCACACATGATTTTTTTTTTTAAGTATTTTAGTCTTGGGGCTGGAGAGATGGCTCAGCAGTTAAGAGCACTGGCTGCTGTTGCAAAGGACTCAGGCTTAAATCCCAGTACCCACATGGCAGTTAACAACCATCCGTAACAACTCCAGTTCCAGGAAATCTGACAGCCTCTTCTGACCTCCTCAGGTGCTGCACAACACGGGTGCACTTAACACTCATACACATAAAATAAAAAATGATAAATAAAATAAAAAAAAATTTAAGTATTTTAGTCTTGGGCTGGTGAAATACTTTAGCAGTTAAGAGCACTGGCTTACAGAAGACTAGGATTTGAATCCCAGCATACACAAAGTGCTAAAAACCATCTGTAACTCCAGTTCCAGAGGCTCCAACACCCTTTCCATCCTCCTTGAGCACTGCATGACACAGGTGCCCTTACACGCATTCAGCCAATACACTCATACGCATAAAATAAAAATAAATAAATTTTAAAGTATTTAAGTCCCTTTGTTGGTTTCTGTATATCCTTATCAGATTAAAGAAATTATTGCTGTGTATTAGTTGATAGAGTTTGGGGGCTTTTTTGCCATGAATGTGTGTGAATGTTATTTAATGCTCTGTTTTTCTATATTGGTTGAGGTGATGACATGAGTTTTCCCTTTCATATTTTGCTTTCCTCAGTCACCACCTTATGATGGGGAGTTCCATTAATTTACTTTGGAATAGTAAGAGAACTTTTCTCCTGGGATAATGCCAATTTTGTGATTATATATGATCCTTATCCAGAATTGTTGGATTCAGTTTGCTAGCATTGTGTGAAGTATATTCCCACAAGCTAGGGTGGTGGCACACACCTTTAATCCCAGCACTTGGGAGGCAGAACCAAGCAGATCTCTGTGAGTTCCAGGCCGGCCTAGTCTACACAGAGTTCCAGGCCAATTGAAACTAGACAGTGAGGACCCTTTCTCAAAAAACAAAAAGGGGGGGGGAAGGAGAATGTTTCTAAGGGATATTAACCTATAATTAGTCTGTAATTTCTGTTGTAGTTTCACATCAGGATTATCATGGAACAACAAAGCAAAGTTGTTCCTCCTCTTCTGTTTCTGCCTAAATGTTGTATAACTGGAATTATTTCTTCCTTAAGTGTTTGAATGTTTGTTAGAAATTTCTGGGAAAACTATTTAGGTCTGAATTTTTATTTCTAGGAATGTTTGTTTTCAATTTTTTATTAGCATATGTCAATTATCCATAATAATGGACTAATTATATTTCCACACTTGTACATAATGTATTTTAATCATATTTACACACTCCTGTTACCTCTCTTGTCCTCCTCCCACTTTGGCTAATCCTCTTCTAGGAAAGTTTTAATTATAATTTTAAGATCTTCAATAGACACAGGGAGGGACTAAAGGGATTGCTTGGCAGTTAAAGACACTGGCTGCTCTCACAGAGGACCCCAGCCTGGTGGCTAACAACCATCTTTAACTCCAGTTCCAAGGGATCTGTAGACTTCATGAGCACTGCATACAGACAAAATACACGCATTAAGAAAGAAAAGAAGAAAGGAAAGTTTGTCACAGAGACCACTGGTTGTCCATGCTTCCCCTCAAAAGTCTGTTAGTGATAGTGTACACCTTTAATCCCAGCACTCAGAAGACAGAGGCAGGCAAATCTCTGTGAGTTCAAGGCCAGCCTGGTCTACATAATGAGTTCCAGGACAGCTAGAGCTACAAAATTAGGCTCAGTCTAAAAATAAAAGATACAGGGCAGCATTTTTATTCTTAGTTGAGTTCTGGTAATTTGCATTTTTCAAGGAATTTCTCAACTCCTTTTTTGTTTTGTTTTGTTTTTCAATGAAATCACAACAGAATAGGGGTTAATACTACTAATCTCTTTAAAACAATTAGAGGGCCTACAAAATGGCTCAGCTAGTAACGATACTTGCTGTGAAAACCCCAGCAACCTGAGTTCACTCCCTGGAACCCACATAAAGGTGGAAAAAGAGAACCAACTCCATGAGGTGTTCTCTGACCTCCACACACTCACCATGGCTTGCACAGTCACAGTTAGACATGATGCACATATACAATATTAATAATAAATAAAATTTAATAAATAAGGCCATCAGAAACATAGACATACATATTTCAAGGAAGATAAACCAAGGAAATTAATTGGAAAATATGCAAAAAAGAAGAAAACAGACCCATGAATGGTTGAAAGAAACAATTTACCATAACCTTCATGATCTGGAAGCTTTATTTTGCTACAAATTTCAATGATTTTAAGTGTCATGAATAAGGTTTTGAAGAAGTTAATGCTTCAAGGGAAACTCAGATGTCTTTTTTCTTTTTTTTAATTTTTTAATTTATTTTTTATGTGTACGAATGTACTGTCTGCATGTAGGTCTGTGTGCCCGTGTCGTGCAATGCCTCAGAGGTCAGAAGAGGGCATTGGATTCCCCTGGAACTGGAGTTAAAGACGGTTCTCAACAGCCATGTGGGTGCCGGGAATCGAACCTGGGTCCTCTGCAAGAGCAGTCAGCGCTCTTAACCACTAGGCTATCTCTCCAGCCCAAGGTTTTTTTCTTTAAGAAACAAAAACTCGCTGGGTGTGCACAGGCATGGTGGTAGGTACATGCCTTTGATCCCAACACTTGGGAGGCAGAGGCAGGTGGATCTCTGTGAATTCAAGGCCTGCTGGGCCTACAGGGAAACCTGGTCTTAGTAAACAAAACAAAACAAAACAAAAAACAAATTTAAAAAGTCACAAGTTCAACAATAAAGAAACAAATTATGGCATATCCAAAACTGGAAATACAAAATAGGTAAACGTTGTATTTACTGTTTTTTTATAACCTGAAAATTTTCTTGGGACAAAACATTAAAGGAAATCTGCAGGACTCCCCACCACATGACAGCATGCTCCCAAGTGCTGCCCAAACATGGGCAAAGAAAGACCAGAAAGAAATAAAAACATCAATTCCCGTAAGAAAATTATAAGCTATTGCCTTTTTGTTTAAACAAAGTTTTCTGTTTAAATTTTTTTCCAGAATTGACAGCTTAATTTCTGTCTTAGTTCATTTTCTTCTCCTATGATAGAATTCCAGACTGGGTAGCTTTTATTTGTTCACTTGCATACCAGGCTGGCATTAATCTCATAGAGATCCACCTGCCTTTGTTTTTCAGGGTTTTTGTAGCCCAGCCTGACCTCTACGTATGACCTTGAACTTCTGATCCTCCTGCCTCTATGTCTTGAGCACTGGGATTCAAGGAAAGTGTCACCATGCCTAGGGTCTGAGGTACTAAGGATATAATCCAGGGCTTTGTGCCTGCTAGGTAAGTGCTCTAACCACCAAGCTACATCCCCAGCCCTGGGTGGTTTATAAAGACAGGAAGTGTATTTAGTTCTTAATCCTGAAGGCTGGGTTGTCCACAGGTGTGGTGCTATCTGCAGAGGGAGCTCGGGCTCCACAGTGCATGTAGAAGGGGAGAAGGCAAATGCTTGGAAGGAGAAAGCAGAAGGGGCATGTTCATGGTCACTGCGGCCTGCTCCCTTCCCATCACCACCTGTTCCTGGGGCCCAGCCGTCGGCCCCTCGCCACCTCTCCTAGGCCCCACTTCCCAACATTGCCATACTAGGAATGGAGCTTCCACTATAGATTGTTTTAGAAAACAAAAACTGAGCTGGGGAAACAGCTCAGTTGGTAAGTGGAGAACCAGAGTTCAATTCCCAGAACCGGCGTTAAGGCGAGTACAGTGGTGTGCTCCTGTAATCCCAACACTAGGCAAAGCCAGGCAGCCTGGCTAAATTCAGGCCAGTGAGAGATCCTGTTTTAACAAACAAGATAAGGCCCTGGAGATGGCTGTCACTTGTAGGATAGGGGTCGGGGGAACACACATGCCATGGTTCACTTGTGGAGGTCAGAGAACAGCTTTGCAGAGTCCTTTGTCTTCGTACACATGTGCGTGGGTCCCAGAGAGCCAACTCAAGTCTTCAGCCCTGTACGGCAATTGTTTCACCTGCTGAGCCATCTCAAGGGCCACACCTGTCTCTCTGACCTGAGTTCTGGGGAACTGAACTCAAAAAAGTCCTGAAGCAACAAACACTTGACCAACTGAACCATTTCCTGTGCACTTGAGTGAATGTCCTTCAGCAGAAAAATGGAAACAACTTGCAGGAAACAGGTACACTGTCATCAGCAGGACATCTCCACCAACATAATCACAGCCCTGTGAGACTTGCCCTGTCATTTGTATTCAAATGTTTGTGTAGCTTTTAGTTATACGTAACATTATCATGTACCTCCACCACCACTGTCAGGATGCAGAATGGTGGTGCTAGAGAGATGGCTCAGCATTTAAGAGCACTGACTCCTTTTTTTTTTTCAATTAGCAATAATCACGCCTCGGATAAACCTCACTGGCCACCATACTGCCACTGCGCAAAGCTGCACTGACCGCTCTTACAGAGAACCCAGGTTTGGTTCTCAGCACCCACATGGCAGCTAACAAGCATCTATGACTCTAGTTCCAGGGGATCTGAGCCTCTCCTCTAGCTTCCCAGGGTGCCAGGCATGCACATGGTGCACATACATTCATATACATAAAATAACAAATCTTTTTTTTTTTTAAGTTAGAAACCTTGTCTCATGGGACTAGAGAGATGGATCAGCAGCTTAGAGCATCAGCTGCTCTTGCAGATGTCCTGGGCTGGGTTTCCAGCACCCACATGGCAGCTAACAACTAACAACTGCCCATAATTCCAATTCCAGGAGGTCCAATGCCCTCTTCCTGCCTCCAAGGGCATTGCACACGTGTGATGTCCTTACAAACATGCAGGCAAAACACTCATACACAGGCAATAAAATAAATCCACAACTCAGGATAACTGGGTTAACAAAAGGGGACCACAGCTCTAGCTCACAGGAGGGGACCACAGCTCCAGTTCACAAGAGGGGTCCATGGCTCCGGGTTCAATAGTGAGGACCATAGCTTCAGCTCACACGAGGGACCACAGCTCCAGCACTTGGGAGGGGACCACAGTTCCAGCTGTTGGGAGGGGTCACAACTCCCTTCCTGTGAAACTTTATCTGTACCATCAAAACAAAAACATACAAAAGAGAACAGGATACAAGCGGAATCATGTGGTGTGTAGCCTTTACCACAGCACTTTTCAACCTATTTATTCCCTTGAGATTGTCCAAGTTGCTACTTGCAGCAGTATTGTGGGACTTTTCATATGTGTAGCATTCTGTGGACAGACACCGTAGGTTAACCCTTCGCTTATTAAAGGACGGGCTCCTCCCAGCCATCATTTCTCCAAATATTCTTTAGTTCCACTCTTATTCGCCAGCTGGGCTCCGACGACAGAAATGTTGAAAGTTTTGTTATTATTGTCTGATGGTCTCTAGGATTCTACTTATTTTCTTTTTTTGTTTGTTCGTTTCATTTTTGGTGGTGTCATTGATTTGAGACAGCGTCTCCCTGTGGCCCCAGCTGGCCTGGAACTTACTTGTGTAGACCAGGCTAGTCTCCCAAGTGCTGGGATTAAAGGCATGCACCACCATACTGGGCCTCTGTTTATTTTCTTAAGTCCATTTTCTGTTATTCAGATTGGGAAACTTTTGTTGTTTTTTTCCTCAAGTTCATCCAACCTGTATTCTGCCATCTCTGAGCTGTTACGATTATATTCTTTCAGGGATACCTTTTTATAACTTCTATTTCTTTCATTTATGATTATGATTGTGTGTGTAGCATGTATGAGTGTACATTCCTGTATGCATTCAGGTGTGTGAATATAGTTGCATCTGTGCCTCTGAGCACATGTGGAAGCCTGAGGAGGCATCAATCTTTGCCCGACACCTTGTTAAAGACGATCTCTTATTGTTCGCCACTGCGTACACCAGGCTAGGTGGTCCACAAGGCTCTGGAGATTCCTGTCTCCACCTCCCAGCTCTCCAGAGGCATGCTGGGATTACAGATGTGCAATACTCATAGAACTTTTCTTTTTTTTTTTTTTCTGAGGATTTGAACTCTAGTCTTTGGTGCTTGCGCAGCAAAAGCTTTCTACACTCAGGTATTTTCCCAGCCCTCTAACTTCTATTTCTTGCCCAAGATTTTCTATTTTTCAAATCCATTTCAAGAGAATTTGTAATTGCTTATTGACACATTTTTAGGATGGCTACTTGAAATTCCTTGCCAGACAATTCCAACACCTGATTTAGTTCTGTGTTGGCATCAACTGATTTGCTTTTCATATTCAAATTGAGATCTGTTCAGTTTGAGACATGATGAGTAATATTTTTATTATGTCCCTGATATGTTTTCTATGACGTCAGGAGACAGTAAGTGCTAGCAAATATTTCATTTCAGCAGTCAGTCCCCTATTAGATGCAACATGCAGGTCTCAGTCTGCTTGGGTGGTCTGTGCTTCTCTAAGAATCTTGTTTTTGAAACCTTTCAGGCACTATTTTTGTCTGTGTGGTTTATCTGGTTCTGCCGAGGTTTCCACAGGCTAGTGCCTGAGAACCGGGTTTTTCTGGTCAGTGAGCAGATCCTCCAGTTGGTGGAGAGATGCTCCATCTGAAACAAAGGGGCTTCCAGGTGTGAGAAACACTCTGCAATAACAAATTCGAGAGGCTAGCAAAAGCGAACGTTTTCAGTATTCAATTTTGCAGAAAAAGACTAAAGAAAAGGCAGAAATGGCTGGCATACCAATTTGTCACAAGACTGGTTTTTAAAGTCCCTGATCATGAGAAATTCTTGTCTTCCTGTGCTACTCTTCTAGCACAGCCCCCTCCCCAAGTTCCCCATCCTAATGGTTCAGGATACAAAGCACGGAGATCGCCTCCCTTTCCAGGTGTAGGCTCAGTCACGTGACGACAGACTGCCCATAACTTTCAGCTCTGCAAGCACTGTGACAAGATGGTGCCACCCAGCCATCCATTGAGGTGCGGGGACAGAGATGGAGCCTCAGATGCAGAGAAAGGAGATCCCCTAGCTCAGTCTTCCCAGCAGGCCTGCTGCTCTGCCTGGGGAAGTCGGCCTTGGGAGGTGTACCTCAGAAAGCCCACCCAGGGAAGTATACCCCTGAGGAAACACCCCTGAGGAAGACTCAGCCCACCTGGCCTCCCTGCCGCTGCCGGTTCCCCAAGCCCTCCCATCTTCCACCACCCTCATTTCCAGGGTCACAACAGTAGTCAGCAGAGAACATTAGGCGAAATGGGTCCTTGCCACCTTATCCATAGATCACCACCTGCTCCCATTTGCCTGAGAACCAGCCCATTGTGTAGCAGAGAAAACCTGATATAATCCCACCTGGGGAACGTTCTGAGTCAGTACCTGCTCAGGCTTTCTTTTGGATCTTAGCTTTTGATTTTGTTTATAAAGTGACGCAGGCCTTTAATCCTAGCACCTGGGAGGCAGAGGCAGGCGGATCTCTGTGAGTTCAAGGCCAGCCTGGTCTACAGAGTGAGTTCCAGGACAGCTGGAGCTACAGAGAGACCCTGTCTCAAAAACACCAAAAAAAAAAAAAAGTTAAAATGGCACAGATGTAGGGCGGGTGGCATCATGGTTGTACTTACTCTTCTCCCCTCCCCCCCAAGCTAGAAGCCCATCAGGAAGGATTACCACAGACCCTGGCCTTCAGAGCAACCCCCAGATGTCACACCCCTCCTGCACAACACTTGTATTTGTATCTCTGAAAGTGACCCATCAACCTCCTATTAGGATGGTTTGGTGTCTATTTGCATAGCTCAAGGCTATTTTTGGCCTTTGTAATTTCTGGATTTGGGGGGAGTCTTGCAGGACTCCCAACAAGACAGAGGAGTGTGACTTACTGGGATGCATAGCCCTAAAATGTGAAAAGGCCACAATCTAGCACAGGGAGATGACAAACCTGACCAGATGTACAGCACATACAGATGTAAAACTCCAGGGGAAGCCACAGATTTGTTTGTCACAGGAAAAGGTCAGTCCCTGGGGTCACAGTACCCATCCTGTCCTAGACAAGATCTTTGGGGCACAGGAGTCTCTGGGCCCCATCCTGGCCAAGACACCCACAGACACCACCATTCTCAAGAATACCAACTTCTGGGCTGCAGAAAGCCCAAGGACCTGAGTTTAATGCCCAGAAACTACATTTACAAAAGCAAGGCCTAGCCAGGCATGGTGGCGCACACCTTTAATCCCAGCACTCAGGAGGCAGAGGTAGGCGGATCTTTGTCAATTCAAGGCCAGCCTGGTCTACAGAGTGAGTTCCAGGTCAGCTGGGACTACAGGGAGACCCTGTCTCAAAAAGACAAAAAAAAAAAAAAAAAAAAAAAAAAAAAAAGCAAGGCCTGGCATCACATTTTATAATCCCAGTTCTGGGGAGGTGGAGACAGGTGGATCCTGGGCTCGCTGGTCAGCTAGCCTAATATACTTGGCAAAGTTCTAGGTCAGTGAGAGATCCTTCCTCAAAAACAAGGTGGATGGCACTTGAGGAATGACACCTGGAGTTGTCCTCTGACCTACACATACATCTACACACATATACATCCACACACAACCATGTATGTTCATATATACATACACACAATCACAAACCTCCATTTAAAATGTTGAGAGAGAAAGGATTTTGGAAAGATTTCTTTCTCACTGCAAGGTCTGCCCTCAGGACCACGGTCAGGTATAGAAGTGGATGCATTTCTTTAGCGCCAGGGAAACCCAGTACCCACAGCGTCCAAGACCAAGGGCAGCTTGCTGCACAGCGGAGGGAGCTCAAGGTTAGGCTGTTAACACAGATCCAAACATACTGTTCCCATGGAAGAAAGCCAAGTTGTACGAGGGGAACGAGGCCTGAAGGCTGAAAGACACACAGAGGAGGGCCTCACCCCTACCTGGCGAGAAGAGTCACTGGGCACTGCCCTAGAACCCACGCTGGCAAGAGCTTTAGCCCTGCAATGAGGTTTCCTCACTTAGTCCTTATAATGACCCTGAGAGGCAAGCCCTGTTGTGATCCTCACTTTTCAGAAAGGTAACCAAGTTTCAAGACGTGAAGTAACTTGTTGCAGGTCACACATCTGGCAGAGAGCTGGCTCCTAATCCCCACTCTTGCCCTTAAGAACCTAGTTGACCTTGTTTCCTTGTTATCATTTTGACTTGGTTTGGTTTTGTCTTCTTGAAACAGGTCTTCCTATAGCCACAGCTGACCTGAAACTTGCTATATAGACCAGGCTGGCCTCAATCTCACAGAAGTCTGCCTGCCTCTGCCTCCTGAGTACTGGGATTAAAGGAATGCACTACCATGCCCAGCTGGGTTTTTTGTTTTGTTTGTTTGTTTGTTTGTTTGTTTGTTTTGAGCCAGAGTCTCATGTAGTCCAGGCTGGCCTCTAACTTGCTAATGTGGGAGATATAAAAGAAATGTACCATCTTGTTTATCAAAGGGTTAAATAAAACAAAACTTCATGTAAAAAAATTGCAAAGAAGCTGCTTGGCAGAAATTCAAATTCCTCCAAGGCCAGCACTTCAGATCAAAATATGTACTCAAGGCTGAACACTGCCTTCTGCTTATCAACTACATCACTTTAAGTCAGCCAATCAGCTAAGAATGTGAGGCTAAGCTCTGACCACTCAAAGTGAGGTGCAGGACGTTGCTTTAGGAGTTAAATCTTAGTGGGGACCCCCCCCCCACTGAGCATGCTTGTTGGATTTAGAGCAGCTGTGTTCCTTTCTGAAGAAGGAAAACGTTTTGCCTTGCTCACATACTTATTCTGTGATCATTTTCTTGGGACTCTAAATGCATCGCTAATACTAATACCCAAGGGTGACCTGAACTCCTTATTCTCCTTTTCCTCTGAAGTGTTGGAATTACTAGGCCCAACTCAAAAGTGAGCCACGGGAGGAGAGATTCTTTGTTTGTTTGTTTGTTCTTGAGACAAGAAGCCGTGCTGGTCTAGAATTCACTATGTAGCTTACTTCAAGCTGACATTGAACTCCTCATCCTTCGGACTCCTGAGTGCTAAGCTTACAGATATGTGCTACCATGCCCCATCTATGTGCTAAGGATAGACCCAGGGATTCATACATGCTGGGCAGGAACTCCACCAGCTGAGCTCGGTCCCCAGCCTCTGTTTTCATAGTCCAAGACTGTCCCTGGGCCCTCCGAAGCCCCAGTAGGAAGGTGGACGGAATGTGCCCAGCCCAGTCACCCAATAGCCAAAACCCGGCCCAAGCGCCTAGCAGGAGGCCTTTGTGCAGCCCCTTGGGCTCCACTCAGCTTAGCCTGCAGCAGGCTCTGTGGCCTTGTCCTGACCTCACCGCCTCAGCTCTCATCCCCATCAGTAAAGGAGGAACGAAGAAGGGATCACCCACAGAGCAGCCCAGTGCATTACAGGCAAGGCTGCCTCAGAGGCTGAACCTGGTTAGGCCACCCATGCCAGGAGGTCGGCTAGTGTCATAGGCAGCACCACCCCAGACCCAGCAGGATGGAGTGCCCATCCCCACAGCTTAAGGGGGGAGCCCCAGCCTCTCCTTCAGGACTTGGCCTTCTCCTGCCGGTCCCTGCCGGGACTGCCACTGCTACAAGTTTCTGTTACCAGCATAGGCCTTTGGCCAAGTGGGTGGCCCAACATTCTCCAAACCCACAGTCCCCTGTTCCTGGGTACTGTGGGATAATGCTGGGTCATCCTGCATGCCTGATATTCCTCTCTTAAACCCCAAGTGGGTTGGCAGAGTGTCCCCACCTGCTGGTGCTCAGAGCTTCTGGACCAGGTCGGCCTTCACTTGAAGTCCCCTCCATAGGGGAAGACAGTTTATGAGATCAAGGCAGAGAAACCAGTAGCAAGAATGTTGCCACTGGGGGACTGGAAAGGGAGCTCAGTAAAGTGCTTGCCACCCAAGAATGAGAACCTGAGTTGATCTCCAGCACCCACATAAAAGCCAGGCATTGGGGCAACATGGTAGGAGCTGGGCATGGCGGCACATTCCTTTAATCTCAGCACTCTGGGGGCAGAGGCAAGTGGATCTTTGTGAGTTCAAGGCCAGCCTGGTCTACATAGTGAGTTCCAAGACTGGGGCTACAAGGAGACCCTGTCTCAAAAAGACCAAAATAAATAAATAAATAATCTAGCACCTGGGAGTTGGAGACAGGTGAATCCCCGGGGCTCTCTGACCAGATAGACTACCCTAATCAGAGAGTGTCGGATCCCAAAGAGAGAGCCTGCCTCAAGTCTCAAAAGACAAGGTGGATGGCTCCTAAGGACCAGTACTGGAGGCTGACTTCCTGGCTTCATACACATACACTGAAGTATGCATCAGACAGACACACACACATACACACAAAAGAATGTTGCTATTTGAAGAAAAAAAAAAAAAACAGGCAACCATGAACTAGGCTGACCAACCCGGGTCCTGGGCTCAGGACAAGTGCACCTCTTCCCACAGTGCCTCTGGGACAGCCAGGACCCTGCTGGGGGGAGACCCTCTCTGACCTCTCCACAAAACACCCCATCATTTTCATCAAGGCCCTAGAGCCCTTCCCTAGGCAAGCAGATTCTGTCGGGCTGCACCCCAGCTGACTTTAACCCGTCAGGAAAGGGATCATCAAAGTCTGTGGAAACAGTTAAGAGGACCCAGGCAGATACGAGAGGGGTTGTGCTATCTTCCAGCAAGGGAAGAAAGGGAAGCTCCTCACAGGGCAGGGACAGGACTGGGTATCGAAGTTGAAGGTGGGGGACGCCTATGCAGGAGACAGAAGAAGTGATCTGCTCTCAGTCCCAGGGTAAAGGGATGCTGATTTAGGGTGCTGACCACCACCATACCTCGGGTTCTATGTGGCAAAGGGCCAAGACAGAGGCCTCCATTCCCATCCACAATGGCTCCGGGAAAACAGCAAGAATGGGTGGACCTGGTGGCTGGTCTCAGCCTGCAGCATTTAAACACGAATTCTCCCCAGGGAATGGCCCCGTGTATCGTCCCAAGCCACCCACTGTCCTCTCTCGTGGCTACCTACATCCCAGCTAGGTCGGGGCCTTTCTGAGCAGGGTATACACACAGCCACCCTCTCCACACTCCCAGAATGTGGGAACTTTGAAGTTTCTCAAGATGGATCCTAGTGGATGCTCCAAGCAAAAATGACCAGTTCAGGGGCCTGGGGAGATGGCTCAGGGGATAAACACCGGCTGTGCCAGTATGAGGGGCAGATTTCAGATCGCCACAACCCACGTAAAGGCCAGGTGGGGATGGTGAGCTGCCTGCAGTCCCGGCACTGGAAGCAGACAGTGTTCCCAGGGCAAGCTAGACAAACTGGGAAGCCCCAAGTTCAGAGACCCCACCTCAGTAAATAAAATGGCCTCTCACATGCACATCAAGACAAAGCTCTTTGGGTAACGTCATGTCTGTCCCCGCCTCATCAAGCTGGCAGAATCAGTCCTGCCCAGCCTGCCACTGTAGGGCCACCAGCCAATTTCAGGGATATGTCCTGGTGGGGGGCGGAGGGGGGGTAGAGGAGACACTCACAGGGACCAGGGAAGGGAGGCTTGGAATTAAGTTGCCACTGGGGTTGCAGCAGCCAATGAGGCCAAGCTGGGCCACAGTCCCACTTGACATGTGAGGCCTGGGGCAGGAAAGCTGAGTGACTCCCTGGGGTGGGCTTCTTCTGAGTGACCCCAGTGTGGGACGGATCCTTCAAGCTCTCAGGTAGAGGCGGGGCACCAGGAGTCCCAGGGGTTGTGGTGGCCACTTCAGGTCTGAGTCCTTCAACTCACCGGAAGCCGTCTATCTCCCAGGGCACAACTAGATGGTGTTCCAATGGGACTTGGGCAGGCAGACCTGGGGGGGGGTATTCAGTGCTGCAGGGCTTTGAAGCAGAGGCCTACCTGCCTATCGGACATCTGTGTCCCAGGAGAGTAGGCTGTTTGGTGGAGGATGCTGGGGACTCCAAGGCACCCCCCTCCCCGCCACCGCCCCTTTCCGGAGACCAGGCGACAGAGACAGAGGGCTCAAGGGCAGGAGGGGGGGGGTTCAGAGTGGCTCAGCTCGGCTGCTCAGTCCCGGGTCTAGACAGAGGCTGACCCCTCGGTCTGCAGACCAACGGCTGCTCCGATTCCGCCATGACTCCGAGTACCCTTTAAAAGTTTGTCCCCGAACAAACCCCTCTCTACGCCTCGCCTGCGGCCCCAGGAGAGGATCCGAAGACAACGTGGCTGCCCCTCCAGAAACAACAATGGGCAGACCGCCGAGAGAACCTGGGAAGCAAGTGTGGAAAATCCCCCAATTTTGCAATGTCAACTGCTGGACGAGAGAGCGAGCGGCGGTGGCTGTGCCCCCGCGCGTCGGCTCCCGGGACTGCACACCCGAGAAGGAGGGGCGCCGCGTTGATCTCCTGGTTCTCAGACTGAGAGCGCATGAGGGGAGGGTTAGGTTAGCTTGCTAAACACAAAAATCTTAAATCTTTTCTCCAGCAGAGGCGCGGTGGCTGGTTTTCATGGGATCATCACATTCTGCCACTAGCCCTGTGCTTTTCTTTTTCTTCCGCATGAGCTTAGAGATACTTAGAGTTTAAAAGATTGATGAAGTATGTCTTCAGGGTACAAAGGTAGGGACAGAGTAGAAGACGTGAACTCTGAAAGGAGGAGGACTTGAAATCTGAAACAGCAAGGCTGGGTGCTGCCTCTGTCTGGCAAGCTTGTGGCCCAGCTTCTGTGCATGTGCACTTAGAATCTAGGGCTACGGGAAACCTTGGCTACCAGACAGATCAAGTACAGAGAGAAGAGAGCGAATAGAAGACTCTCCTGGGTGCCACGTGGCAGCTGCACCTTCCTGACCTCACTGGTGTCCACAGCAGACCCTCAAGGGGAGGTCAAAGGCTCCCCAATTCTGGGAAGAGCTTGACGAAGGCTAACCAGGCTGTAAGGACCTGTAACCACCTCACTCCCAGAGACCACCAGTTCATGAACACAGCATCACCTAAGACCTGGACTCGTCTAATTTGACTATGAAGTGTTTTAGACTCACCCGCTGACTCGGGGGCCCTGTGGACCCCCACTGCCGTTACTTCTGGGCTGGGAGAGCACAGGTGAACATGGGGTAGGCAAAGACGGAACTCTGGAAGGCAACCCACATAGCCAGGGAACAGAGAGAGAAGGGTGTGGCTGGCCCTGGGGCCAGGCTCTTATCCCTGCTGAATCTTGGTTTTCTCTTTTTTAAAAGGGGTATCATAGCTTTTTGCATGCAGACTTGCTGGTGAGATCAGAAATAATGGATCTGCAGTGCCTGGCACTCAGGGCTCCCAACAGAGAGCAGCCTTAATTAGGATTTGCCTCTTGGCAGAGCATCTGGGTAAAAACACCTGGTGGGTTAGCTTACAGCAATGCTCTGTGGGTCTGGGCTGCTGTGTCAAGCAAGTCCCAGAAATCCTGCCTGGGTCAGCAGCCAAAAGGGTCAAGCAACTCTTCCCCACACACACACTCCACCCCACCCCCTTCTCCCCCAGCACACTGCTGTGCCCCCATGCCTAGCAAGAATAAATCATTACTGGGCCAGCCTGACCAAGCTGTTCCCAGGCCTCCTTGGGCCCAGGACAGTAGTTCCAATGCGACTTATAAAATGGACAGGGGCTTAGGATCCCTGAATCTCACCAAGGATAGCCCTCTCCCAGGGCTCTAAGTGACTGTGTAGTGTGCTCAGGGTTCTGCCCGCATCTGAACATAGTGGATACTTCTTCAATCCCTCTGAAAAACTCTCTCTCTCTCTCTCTCTCTCTCTCTCTCTCTCTCTCTCTCTCTCTCTCTGATGGGATATGTGTGGAGGCCAGTGGAGAACCTTGAGTATGGCTCCTCAGGAGCCAACTTCTTTGCTTTTTTGAGACAGGGTCTCTCATTGGCCTGCAAGCCCCCAGGGATCTGGCTGTCTCTTCCTCCACAGTGCTGGGATTACAAAATTGCATGCAAGCTTGAACTCACAGAGATATGCCTGCCTCCGCCTCGAGAGTGCTGGGATTAAAGGTGTGCACCATCACACCCAGCTTAAAGAGGATTCTTAGCCACCATGTGGGTGTTGGGATTCGAACCCAGGTCCTCTGCAAGAGCAGTTGGTGCTCTTAACTGCTGAGCCATCTCTCCAGCCCTACATCTGGCTTTTTTTTTTTGTACAGACTTATTTTATTTTATTTTTTGTATGTGTATGAAAGTACTGTCTGCATGTAGGTCTGTGCACCCGTGTCGTGCAATGCCGCGGAGGTCAGAAGAGGGTGTTGGATTCCCCTGGAACTGGAGTTAAAGACGGTTCTCAGCCACCATGTGGGTGTTGGGAATCGAACCCGGGTCCTCTGCAAGAGTAGTCGATGCTCTTAACCACTAGGCCATCTCTCCAGCCCCACATCTGGCTTTTTAAACATGGCTTCTGCACGCTGAACTCTGGTCCTCATTCCTGCAAGGCAGGCGTTTTACCAAGCAAGCTACCACCCCAGCTCCTACATGCTCCTGATTAGTTGGATTTGGGGCTGTTTGCTTTCCTGTTTTCCTGGCTGCTTCTGCAGGGTCTCCTGATTCGATCTTATTTTCAACAGCCTATTTTGACATGCAGCAAACACTCCGCACCACTAACGCCATCCCCTCCCTTCCTCTCTCCTTCCTCCCCTCCCTCTCCCTCCCTCCCTCCAGCCTGGGGCAATGCATTCAGTCTTTAGCAGAACAGAACCAGGGCATCGCTCAGCAGGATTTGAAATGGGCACCTGAGCCTAGGCCTGCAGCAGGTCTGCCTCCCAGAGTCCATGCTGGTCTGAATCCAAACACTTGAGCTAACTGGTCTAATCCAAACACTCCTAGCTGTGCTGTGCGGTTGTGAGTGATTCTGGACAGGTCATTTTTTTTTTCCCACCCCAGCTGCTCCTGTGGAGGTCCTTAGCTAAGGACCCAGTACTGACTACAATCCTGGGGGACTGGTCCCTCCTCGTGCTGGGCTGGGTGCTGGAGATCTCAACTTGCAGGCCAGGGCCTGGCCCCTCGGACCCACTCCCCAGGCCCTGCACTGAAGACATCGAAGTTGCAGGCCCTCCCAGCAACTCACAAAATCAATGAGTCGAAGTTTTATGAGAACACGCACAGTTTTTAAATGTCGGTCCAGTTTTTGTAACTTTTTCATTGTTGTAGGCACAGGGTCAAAACAGTGCACACCGGCCCAGAGGGAGCACATGAAGCTGTCCACAGGCCCCTGCAGACATTTTGGCTCCTCTTCACCGAGGGGCTCCAAGACACTGCCCCAAAGACACCAGAGGAATGGGGGTGGGGAGGAGGGGTCACTTAGATCCCAGTTCACGTCCTCCATCTCCTTTTTCTTCCCTCTCCTTGCTGGTAGCCCCAAACCGCGTGATTCTTGCCCCTCTCGTATTTGGAAATTGCGACTGCAAGGTCAGGACCTCTGGATTCCAGTGGGCTCGCAGGTGAAGACCAGCCGCCCTGACCAGGGAAGGCGAGAGGCACAGACCCTTTTAAAAGGTGCCGGCCGGTGCACGCCCAAGGCCCAAAAGGGCCAGCCATGCCTGGGCTCCGGGCCCAGTCGCCACCCACGAGTCTGCAAGCTGGAACCAATTCCCCGTCCTTAGCAGCCAGCATCGCCACCTCCCGAGACACTCGACCAGGTGCCTAGCCCTGGTCTGCCCCCCCCCCCCCCCCCGCCCCCCGGGTGCTCAAGGGGCGGAGCCGAGAATCGGGGCGCGCGGCGACAGCAAGAGGCGCCGCGGGGGCGGGCCGGAGGCGGGCCGGGGCGGGGCGGTGGCGGACTGCGGAGACGCGGCGGCGCACGGGGCGGCGCAGAGCGTTCTCGGCGCGGAGCACAGCAGGCGGGTGCTGGGGTACGCGGGGCGCTGGGCGCCGAGGCTGGGGGCCGAGCTGTTTGGGAGCCAAGCGGGGGTCAGGGCGGTTTGCGGAGCGGGCAGCAGCTATGGTGCCGCGGAGGCCGGGGGCCCGCGCTGCTGCGCGCAGCCGGGGCGCCGAGTAGCCGGGCCGGGCCGGAGCACGGGCGGCGGCGGCGGCGGCGGTGGCGGCGGCGGCGGCGGTGGCGGCGGAGCAGCTGCGCCCCCCGCCCTCCCAGGCCCGGTGACCGGGCCGCCGGCGATGGTGACACATGCGGCGGCGGCGCGCCGGCGGCAGGACCATGGTTGAGCGCGCCAGCAAGTTCGTGCTGGTGGTAGCGGGCTCGGCGTGCTTCATGCTCATCCTGTACCAGTACGCGGGCCCGGGGCTGAGCCTGGGCGCGCCCGGGGGCCGTGCGCCGCCGGACGACCTGGACCTCTTCCCCACGCCGGACCCGCACTACGAGAAGAAGTATTACTTCCCGGTGCGCGAGCTGGAGCGCTCGCTGCGCTTCGACATGAAGGGCGACGACGTGATCGTCTTCCTGCACATCCAGAAGACCGGCGGCACCACCTTCGGCCGCCACCTCGTGCAGAACGTGCGCCTGGAGGTGCCCTGTGACTGTCGGCCCGGCCAGAAGAAGTGCACCTGCTACCGGCCCAACCGCCGCGAGACCTGGCTCTTCTCTCGCTTCTCCACTGGCTGGAGCTGCGGGCTGCACGCTGACTGGACCGAACTCACCAACTGCGTGCCGGGTGTGCTGGACCGCCGCGACCCCGCTGCGCTGCGCACGCCCAGGTGAGTGCCCGCTACCGGCGAGAGCGATGGGGCGGGGGGGCTCTGAGCCTCTGTTGTGGCGCCACCCGGCAGGGCCAGGCTAGCTCTGCCCTCTTTGCTCCCTTGGGACCCCTTCCGATTTGTCTGCGCCCAACACCCCCATCTCATCTGCTTCTGCAGCTGCCACCCCTGACCTCTGACCTCGCTTCTTACCCTCTTCTGCGCCTTCTCAACACCAGCCTGGCTGCGCATAGTCCGGACCTCCTCCCGGGTCACCGCCCGCTGCCCTCTGGCCGCCGCACCCGCGGTGCACGGCTGGCCAACCTGAAAGATAACCCTCGAGGACTAAAGATCCAGCCTGGGCCTAGGGGCGGAAAAGCAGGTGTTTGTGTGTATGTGTGTGTGTGTGTATGTGTAACCCATGTTTGTCTAGTACGAAAAGTGGAGCGAGAGAAAGCAGGAGAAATGAGGTCCCGCTCCCCCTCCCAACTGTGTAGTCTCCAGCCCTCCTGGGCCGGCCTGCTTTCAGGGGGGTGGGGCGGAGCTGCCAGGAAAGGGGTGGGCTCTGCCTGCCGGTGTGTGCAGGTAGAACAAAGGCCCGTGTGACCCGGGGTGGGGGCGGGGAGAAGGCTGCTCTACCTGGCCTCCCCAGGCTGGAACGGAAAACAAAAGCTCTGGTTGAGAGCTACCTTTCCTAGGAACCACCTAGCCAGGTGGGGGCTGGGTGATCTGGTGGTCGGGGTACCGGTGCAGCCTGACACCTTCCACCAGAACTCTGCATTCTCCTCCCCCTTTTCTGTGGGGTTGCGGGTTGGTTGGTGCTGAGGGTGATCGGGGCTGCTCAGGAAGCATTGGGTATGTAAGAGGCGGCTCTCCTGCCTCGGGTTCCAGCAGTGAAAGTTAGATTGTTTTCCTGCTGTTTCCCGAGGTGCCCATCATCCTTTGGGGATGCCCCGGATGGCTACTTCTCCTGGGTGTCTGCTGGGAAGGGGCCAGGTGTGAGGGCTTCTTGCCTGCCTTTGTTTCTTCCGTATTCCGTTCCATGTTGGTCTTAGGACTGAATTTACAGATGAACTGGAGGGTGGGCTAGGCAAGTCTTGGTTGTTGTAGGTATTTTCTTTGGTCCAGCCTGCCTGGAGTTGTTTGTGGACCTCAGCACTGCTTCATCACACAGTCCCTCGTTTGTCTTTTCCTGGGGTCTTTCTTAGACTGTCAGAACTCTAGGATACTTCTTTTCCCTGTGGGGTGGGAGCGCAGGTGCGCGCGCGCGCGCGCACACACACGCCTACACCTGTCCCCCACAGCTGTCAGCCTCAGAGGTATTCCAGGACCCTAAACTTGGATATAGAGCTTCCTTCCCAGGCCTTGAAGCTGCTTCCCGTCCAGAACTAGCTGGGCTCCACATACACGCACGGGCCAGACCCACTGCACTAGTCAGAGCTAGGTGTAGCCGTGGCAGCTGTCCACTATTCCACCAATGGGCTGTGGGCACCCTGTGTTGGGCACTGACAGATGCCCCTAGCCCCAGCTTCCTGCCAGCAGGAAGGAGGAGGTGGGGGTTGGAGCAGTGGACACCCTGTTTGTAGGTGCTGCTCTTAGAGCTGCAAAGAGGTCGGAGCCTGGAGGTGGAGGTGAGCCTACCCAGCAGGGATGACCTTGGCCGAAGATTCTAGCGAGGGTGTTCTCCTTGCAGCCCTGTGGATTCCCAGTGTGAGGCCCCCCAGTGCCCCTTCTCTGGAATGTGTTCCAGAGCAGAGGCCCAGGTGGCCTCACAGCCAGGGGTGCAAGAGAGGCAGATGGGTCCCAGGTGCTGCATTCAGATCTCTGCTGCCTGGGGCAAGGATGGGAAATGCTGTGCATGTCAGCTGCATGCTTCCTGCTGCATGGACTGGCAGCCCCTCAACCAGGATGGTGCTGACTCAGCAGCAGTGAACTGGGTGGGGGAAGGGCTTCTAGAACCCTTCCAAGAAAAGACCTCAGTTTTGCCACCCAGTAGTTGACACTGTGCTTTCGAGGCCTTCTTCGCCACCTCCCCCCTTTTGTTTCTATTCCAGCACGCAGTAGATGGCTTTTTTTGTCAAACTAACCCAGGAGACTTTCTGTATGGACATAACTGCCCATGGCTTCCCGCAGTGAGGGCTACCCCTTGGCTGGGGCTGTATTATTCCCATCTGCCCAGAGACCCTGACACTCTCAGAGTGACTCGTGTTGAGTGATGCCCAGTGTCACCCTTGCTGGCCTGCCCCCTCCCACAAAGTCCACTTCCCAGCCGACCCATGGGTTGGCACATCTGCCTGCGCTGTGTTAAGCCCGGGCACACATTCAGGTGACAAATGGAGATGTTCAGGCTTGCCACACCTTCCTCAGTTTGGAATTTCCAGCTGCTCGCAGTGTTCCTTGCTTTGCTGGAGGAACAGGTGTGTGAGCAAAGCATTGGACTCTCTGTGGCCAGTGGCCACTTCAGGGGCCTCATCTACTAGCATGAGTCTAAGTGCTTAGAAGATCAGCTTGGAAACTGGAAGGGTCACTGCCTCACCTTGGACAGATGTGGCTGTCAGTGATGACATCTGGCCCAGAGAGCCCTTTCTGGTGGACACAGCATGCCCCTGGAGGCCAGTGAAGCCCGAAGTCATTGATCACTTGGGATGGGAGTGGGGAGGTTTGGTGGCCATTCTGGCTGGGGGTGATGCCAGCACTCAAGACACAGTAGTATCTGGTAGGGAGGGAGGAGGAGGAGCCTGGAACCCTACAGGGTCCGAGGCTTTCTCTCACCCTTTCATTGCTTAATAGTTTTGTGGTAGCTGAACTCAAAGATGAGTGCAGGGGAGAAAAGAGAAGCCCTTGGGCTCCACACCTATAGTTTCATCCTTTGTTGTGAGAAGCTCACTTTGGCAGCTGCAGTCTGGTCCTCTGGGTGTCCGTTCTTGGCCATTGCATGTTGAGCCTTGCAGGTTTTCTCTTCCTTTACTCCTGTGAGGAATGAGTGCCAAGTAGACACCCTGTGTGCAAATATTTCACATAGCTCTGATTTCCCTCAGAAGTTCTTGTGAATGGAGCGTCTGCACTCAGTGAATGCTTTGCAGCTCCAGAGAGCAGCAGTTTTAATTTACTTTTCAGGCTGTCTTCACTTCATGCATTCCAGCCTGTGCATTAGAGCACTTTTCCTAGCCACACCCTGACTAGGGTCACAGTTGTGGGTTTTTAAAAGGTTTTCTTGGGCCCCAGATGTAGGATGGATGGTAGAGTGCTTACCTGGTATGCAGAAGGCCCTGGGTTCAATCCGCAGGCTGCCTAATACCAGGCCTGGGGACACAGTCCTGTAATGTCAGCACTCTAGAAGTGGAGGCAGAAGGGCCAGGTCAGGTTTACCATGGCTTTGTAAGGGTCAGGGTTACCATGGCTTTGTAAGGAGCTGCAGTTGAGCTCTGCAAGACAGTCTCACAAAGAAACAAAAATGACAGAAAGGTTTTTTTTCTTTAAAGGCTAGACCTTAACCCGGAAGCCATTCTTTAAAAAAAATACTTTTATTTTTCTTTTTTTTACTTCTTATGTGCATGAGTGTACTGCTTGCACGTAGGTAAGTGCACCCGTGTTGTGCAATGCTTCGGAGGGCAGAAGAGGGCGTCATATTCCCCTGGAACTGGAGTTAAAGACGGTTCTTAGCTGCCATGTGGGTGCTGGGAATCGAACCCCAGTCCTGCAAGAGCAGTCGGTGCTCTTAACCGCTGAGCCAGCTCTCCAGCTCCAAGTATATTTTTCTTATTTTGTGTGTCCATTTCCATGCATGTGTGCATCCATGTGCATGAGCGGGTTCACGTGCGCCATGACATGCATGTGGAAATCAGAGGGCAGCTTGCAGGAGTCAGTTCTCTCCTCCTACCTTATGGGTCTTGGGGGTTGAACTCGGCTTCTCAGCTTGGCAGCAGGCACTTTTACCTGCTGAGCCGTCTCACTGCCCCCCATTTCACCCATGTGCTTGTAGGGGACTAGGAGTGGGTGTGTACTTGTCACCCCAGTTGCCTCCTTGCTTGTTTACTGAGCTCTCTCAGGTAACCTCAGCTGGCCTCCGCTGTGACTTGGGTTCCATGTTCATGAAGCTTGATCCTCAATATGGTGATACTGAGCTTTTGAGTCTTTAAGACATAGAAACTATACACTTTGATCTCTTGAGGACATCTCTCTGAAAGGGATTGATGTAGCTCATTCGGGAGGGTACAACCTAGTTAGTTCTTGAGAGAGGGTTGTTAACAAGTATGGCCTCCTATCCAGCCGTGTGGTCTTTCTTACATACTATGCCACACCAGTGCCATCTGTGCACCAGGCTGCTGGCACTGTGCCCTTGAACCTCTCAGAACTGTGAAGTTAGTAAGCCTGTTCACTTTGCAAAGCACCCAGCTTCGGGGATTCCATTACAACAGTGGAAAGAGTCTGAAACAGTCCTCGACACCTCCATAAAGCAAGTATAAACATTGGCCCATTTTTCCACTAAAGGAAGTCATGGTCTGGAAAACTTGCAGAACTTGCCAGAATGTCTACACCTGGAGGGCCAGGGCCAGCATTTGATTATCTGTCCATCCTGAAGCCCTGTCCCTCCACCAGCTCCCAGCTCTCTCCTGCCCCACAGCAGGGAGGATTGTCCCGTAGTGACAGAGGCCACCACAAGATTCAGACCATGCAGGTTTCCCAGACCCGGATAGAAATGTATAGTTTTACATGAAGCCTCCATTGTCAGGTTTACTGGAAAACACCTTGCCAGTCTTCACAGCTGCAAGGCAGGAATCAGGCCACGTTCTCTTGGCTCTGGAAAGGGCACACTGTCTTCTAGCACCTGCCAGCCCCCCTGTGTGGCGGGGCTATTCTCCAGCGGTCCTTGGTCCCTGAGCTGCCGACTCCCCTGCCTAGCCTGGGAAAGCTTGACCAGGCAAGAGGCCACTCCTCAGAAGCTATGCTTGCCACTGTGTGTCAGACCCTGTTCTGTAATCAGCACAGTCTGGGGTCCAGCTTGGGTTTGCTCCCTGCCTAGGTGACATAAGCCCGTTTTCTGTTTCCGCTTGCTTTTATGGAGTGGTCGGAGGCCAGAGGCCAGTTAGTAAGCTCTACTTAGTCCAGCAAGGCAAGAAAGGGCAGGGGTGCCAAGACCACCCAGCAGCAAGGAAGTCAGCAGGGGAGGTGACAAGGCGGGAGCTGGGTGTGGCAGGTGTTTGCAGAACTTAATCCCGTGAAGTCCGATCCTGGCTTTCCCATCTGTAAACAGGCATCTTGACTCAGGCTCCCTGGGGGGGGGGGGGGTCCAGGACCTACACACCCAGTTCTACCAGGGCCCCATTTCTGCAGGGGCTACAGTGAGTCTTACCTTGGCTCTGCTTCCAGGAATTGGAAGGGTCTAGGTCCAGCAGATAAAGCGTATGTAGGTACGAGCCTGCCTTGCAGCTGACAACTCTTGTCCTGTGAATTCCAGGTTGTTCTCGAGCTCCCATCTGTGACGGGGATGGTCTTGAATTGATCCTCCTGCCTCGTCCTCCCGAGTGTTAACATTACGGCAAGTACCACATGCCTGGTTTATTGATGTTGAGAACTGAAGTCAGGGCTCTGCCCAGAGCTAGGCAAGCTCAAGCACTCTGCCAGCTGAGCTACATCCTCAACCCAGATGTAGAGACAGGCATGTCTGGCCTGGTGTTTATGCACTGACACCCCCCCCCCCACTTGAGACCTAGAGAAACTGAAAGTCAAGGGCAGGAAGGGGTGAGAATGCGCGGGGTGGGGGGAGACACAACACGACAGGACTTGCTTCTTGGAATGTGGCAGTGGGCTAAGCCCAGGCTCTAATTGACCCTGTAGAAATCTGCAGAAGTGTGGTGGAAGTGGGGGTGGGGGGGTGTTCACCTCTGCCCAAGTTGCAGGCCCTGGTTGGACCTCCCCACCCCAGCCCCGCCCTATTGTCCAGTATTTCGTGGTTCTCCTATCTTCTTGTGCTTTTATACCTCCACTTCAAAGCCCCGTCTCCCTAAAACCATACACCAGGCTATTTCACCATTGCAAACTTTCTTGAACCTGCATCAGATTTGTACTTAACCCTGCAACCTGCTGTCTATACCCAGCCAGTCTCTGAGCTGCGTCCTTCCCAGTCCATGACATGCATATTTAATCCCGCCAGCACCCAGTTCAGACTCCTGGCTGTCTAGACACAGCTCCTACCTGCAGCCTGCAGGGAGCTTCGTGCTGCCTGCCACAGTCCAGGTAATCGAAACTGCACCTGTTCCTGGCCCCCCGTGCCCCTTCCAGTGAGACAGAGAGCAGTCCATCCTCAGCTCAGAGCAGCCCCTCCAACCCCACCCTTGCCCTGTGTGGGCCTTGCAGACTCAGGAATGTCGTCCGTTTGTGGCCTTAGTGCTGCCTGGACTTCTCCCTGTGAGTTGACCACTGAGGTACCCGCCCTCTGCCTTTACCTGTTTGTGTCTTTGGCTTTGATTTTCTTCTGTGAGGTTATCCTTTCCCTTTCTTGGTGGGGTCCTCTCTGCGTCCTAGAGCCAGCCAAGTTTCCTGGGTGACCTGCCCAGCATATGTCACCTCCTTTCGCCTCTCCACTCTGTATGTGGGTCTGAGCCTGTGCTTACACAGGGCTCCTGCTGTAGGTAGCAGCCAGTCCAGCCTAAGAACTTCCTATCCTGGCTCTGGAACCATGTGCACATGTTGGGGAGAGGTGAGCCTGCTGACCTTTGAGCCCCTCTGAGACATCGCTGGTAGAGAGGTTCTCAGCCATAGGCCTAGGTGTGAATACCCCAAGGCCTTCCTCAGAGGTGTTCAGCAGTTTGCTGTAGGCCCTATTTACCAGGATCCCTGTGAGATTTGAGTTGAAAGACCTTAGAACTAAAACCAGAGCCTAGATGGAAGCTGTTGCCTTGAAAAATATAGACTCTATCCCCATGGCTAGGGGAGTAGTCCTAAAAGGCCCCCCAACCCATGGTACCCACCACCCTGGCCAAGGCCGTGGATGCTGCTTGTTTACATCTCCGCCTGCTCCTGGACCTGCTCTTCCTCACTGTCTAGCACCCGCAGCCTCCGCTGCAGCCACACCCAGGCTACCCTCTGCGTGATGCTGCTGTGTGGACAAAGCTCCCACACTGCCTTCCTAGGAGAGGAGCTTGCCATGGATTGCCCTCCTACCCCGGCCAGCCCCAGCTCCTGATGTCCCACCACAGCAGCTTGGGACAGGTGGGAAGTAAAATGATATCTCTACTGCTCTGGGCCTTGCAAGGCCGCAGAAACAAATATGGACACTCAGTACTGGCCTGCGGGTGGAAGGGCGTGCACCTCCCTCTGAGTTAGCACTAAAACTCCCATGTAAATATTTACCTCTTTGGAGCTTTTGCGTCCTTGGGAAAGAGAGACTGGCGGCGTTGAGTTTCGGTGTTTGCAAAACCATGGTGAAAAACTGCATGGATGTCCTTCAAGGGAAATTGGGAGTTTGGAGGTACAGCATGAGCCTTTCTGAAACTCGGTCCTCAGAGAAATCTTTGTCACAAGCACAACCAAATCCACCCACAGGAGAGGGAGGGCTGTAGGACAGCGCCAAAAAGTGGCACTGCAGGGGAACCAAGATAGATGGGTCTGGCTGAGACAGATGGTGGGTGTGACCCAGCTCTCACCATTAGGGGCCCCGTTCTGCAGACAAGTAAACTGAGGGCCAGAGAACCTAAATAACTGTCACCTAAGGTCACCCATGGCAGAGCACCAGAGTCCTCTGTGACTCCTCTCTAATGACAGGCAGCAAGGTGACCTCCCCATTAGGGGAGCCAGGACTCTGGCTCATGCCAGGTTCTGGGGCCCACCATGCTGCCTTCCTGTGTGATGACACAAATGTGGACTAGTCATGCATGGTGGACTTGCTGGATGCCTAGGATAACGTGGGGAGCTGGGTGGAGGTCCCTGAGTGACAGCCAGGTCTTGATAGGTGTGACACAGCAGCTTCCCTAAGGTCAAAAGGGGAAGACAGAGCAGGTGGTCTCTCTGGTATCTAGGGTCTTTTTAAAATATAATTTCTAAGCCTTTAATCCCAGCACTTGGGAGGCAGAGCCCGGCGGATCTCTGTGAGTTCAAGGCCAGCCTGGTCTACAGAGCGAGCTCTAGGCTAGCTGGAACTAAAATAAAGGGAATAAAGGGAAACCCTGTCTCAAAAAGACCAATATAAATTTTTGTTATATTTATGTGCGTGCGTGCGTGTGTGTGTGTGTGTGTGTGTGTGTGTGTGTGTGTGTAAAGGACAATTTGTAGACGTTGGATCTCTCCGTCCATGTGTGTTCTGGGGATCGAACTCAGGCTTGGCAGCAAATGCTTTCACCTGCTGAGCCATTTGCTAGCCTGAGTCTAGAAGTTTCTGTTGGAAGGAGGTACTCTACCCAGGCAGAAGGGCAGCAGAGAACTGACTGTAGGGAGAGTGAGTTACAGCCCTGCATTGTGAACAGAGACCTCAGCCACCAGCCTCCTCTGGGTCTGGAGGGACTCAGGCTTCCTCTACTTTGTCTGTTCCTGTGATAGGCAGGCAGGTCTGGGTGGTTTTGCTCACACAAGTCCAGGCAAGGCTACTTTCCCACTCACCTACTGAAGTCAGAAGGTTCATGGCCCCCACCATCATGCTGTATAGCCACCAGGAAGCTGGTCCTGTAGGGACAGGTCTGTGCCTTTGCTTTCCTAGAAGCTGCGCTGGCAACATGCCCAGTGGAAAATGAAGCTTCTGGAAGGGGCAGTCAGCTTTCAGCCACGTTGGACAAAGGCAAGAATGAGACTGGCGTTAAATCATTTGAGGCAGGAGCACATCTCTTCACTCTGAGTTCCCAGGCATTTGACTAGAAAGTGGACACGGTGGAGTCAAAGCAGTAATGTCCTAGGCATGGAATACATAGTAGGCCAGCAGAGCAGGGAGAATTCCAGAGGGGATAGGAGCATGCCCCTGCAGTCTGCAGTAGTATATAAAGTAAGGACTAATAAGGACAAGGTAGATCGAAGATCAGATACATAGATAGATAGATAGATAAATAGATAGATAGATAGATAGATAAGGTAGATCGAAGATCAGATAGAGAGATAGATAGATAGATAGATAGATAGATAGATAGATAGATAGATAGACAGACAGACAGACAGACAGATAGATAGATAGATAGATAGATAGATAGATAGATTATATAAAGTAAGGACTGATAAGGACAAGGTAGATTGAAGATTGGATGGATGGATGGATGGATGGATGGATGGGTGGGTGGATGATTGGGTACGTGGGTTAGGTTAGGTTAGGTTAGTTAGGTTATAAAGGGGAATTACTAGAATGGCTGAGTAGTCTGACAGTGGACTGTCTGCATGCTGGAGAGGCCGAGAACCCAGTAGCCCAGGAGCTCCTTATTCCTCCAAGCTGGATGCCTCGGCAGTCCTCATCTGGTTCTGAAACCCTAGAAGATACCTAGAGAGGCCCTGGTCCTCAGTACACATTGGAACCCAAGAAGCTGGGTACTAGTAGCAGTAGAGACTGGCAGCTGTGCCAGGAATATATGCACCTGTCACAAAGAAGTAAAGTCAGAGCTGGGTGTAGTGGCATGACTTTAGTCCCACCAACACTTGAGGCAGAGGCAGGCAGATCTTTGAGCTCACAGCCAACTTGGTGTACATAGCAGGTCCCAGGCAAGCTGGGGCTATAGGAGACAGAGAGAGAGAGAGAGAGAGAGAGAGAGAGAGAGAGAGAGAGAGAGAGAGAGAGAGATCAAGTCAGGTTAGTGTGGTAAGCCACCACTGGAAGCTAGCACTCACTTGGAGGTAGAGTCTTCTCCCCTCCCCTCAGTTCCTGGAAATGCCCTCACAGACCTGCCGAGTGATTTTTCTGGCTTGGTCTGCAGCATTGGCCAGGGTCCATCTTGCCTTATGGGTTCCTTACTTTACCCACAAATGCTCAGAAGCAGGAGCCATCTAGCCAAGGCCATGGGTTCCAGCACACACAGCTCCATCCCCCAGCACGCAGCACTGAAGATTTGGATCTGACCTGACCGTCCAACCAAGCAGACTCCCTCCAGGCCCTGTCACCAGCCTGAGCTCTACTACCAGTAGTCACTCTGTCCCCTGGTCCATACTCCCTGTCCTTTGCTTGTCAAAATGGAGCCAGGGCTGGTATTTGCTTGAAATAGCCTCACAGTAGGTAGAAGGAGTGATTGCTGGCAGCTGGGTTCCTGTAACAGAGACCACGTTTCCTGTGACACATCACAGGAGCTCTGGCAGATCATCAGGAAGGGTGCCACAGAGCTGGGATGGGGGATGGCCTGCAAGGTAGAGTCCTTAGTCAGAGAACAGGCAGAAAGTGGCCATCCCTTGAAGACATCGACGCCGGCTGTTCCATTGTGGTCCCTACCTGACTCCCACCTGTGTGCAGGGCTCAGCGGAGACATGGCCATCCTTGTCCTGGTCCTCTGTGGGGAGAGGCAAGTTACATCCCAGCTGCAGGAAGGAAAACCACTCAGAGATAAGGAACTCACCCATGGTCCCTAGGTGGTCATCAGCGGCTAGCCCAAGGTTCTTTTCAGAGACCTGTGCTAACATTTGTTTCCAAGGCAGCCCCTGGGGGACACCAAACCTGTGCTGCTCTAAGGTGGTGCTTAGTTTTTCTACTTGGCCCTCGTGCAGCAAATCACCTGCTTGCACTTGGAACAGCAGTGGACTGTCTCCTGGAGGCCTTGTGGACCTCTTCTCTTCAGTCCTGGCTCATGTGCTATCCCAGGTTAGTTCCCAGTACAAGAGAAGATCAAGCTCTTCAAGGATTGGGCATAGCCGGCAGTGTCCCTAAAGGGTGGCTGCATTAGTTCTCCAGAAGAATAGAACCCAAAGGATACAGGTAGGTTGGCTGATGAGCGGGAACTTACGGGAATTGGCTCCAGTGACTGTGGAGACTGCAAGATTTAAGGCTATGCTCTGTGGAGCCAGAGATACAGAGAAACTAGTAGTACAACTCAGAAAGACTAATAACCTGAAGTGCTGGCATCCAAGGGCAGAAGGAGGGTCTCCCAGGTACTGAAGAGAGTGTACCTCCCTTGTGCTGCCGTTTCCTTCTGTGTAGACCTAGTGTTCACGTGGTGCTTACCCACACTGAGGGAGAGCATCTCCGTTCCTCAGTCCTTTGGTTCCAAAGCCATTCTCCCTCAAGAATCCCCACAGACACAGCCAGGCATGTTTTCCCAGCCCTCTGGGTGTCCTTATTACATGCAGGTGACACCCAAAAGTTAGCCATCCTGATGACCTTTGATCAGGATTAAAGCCAGACAGTGGTGAGCACCCAACCTGGTTTTCCAGAATGGCCACTTATTTTCAGGTACCCATTTGATATCCCCAAAGGGCAACCTGGGCATCACAGAGAAGTAGAAGTTGATAGTATAGTTAGCAAGTAGCAGATGTGCCCCTGACAAGACTGGCTGAGTGGCCCCACTGTGTACGCCCAAGCATCTAGGCCCCGTGTGGAAAGAGGGGGGTGCCAGCTGTGTTTATGCGAGGCGACCATAGGAAGCAGAGTAGCTCAAGGGCCTGGCCCGACAGGGCCTACCCTGCCTTGGGCAGTGCTCCGGGGCAGGGAGGCTGGTGTGCTCCTGCCCCCTGTGAGTCACGCTCCCAGTTCCAGGCTTCTTGCCTCTTAATTACCCCCTTTGGCTTTTGACTACTTTGGCCATGGATTCTGCCACTTGCAGAACAGGGTTACGTACCCCAAGGCTGGGTGAAATGAAGACAGGTGTCAACACATAGAGTAAGTCAAGTGGACACCCAACAGATGTCCCCAGACTTACTCAGGTTGCCTCCCTGTGCTCTGTCAATGGAATTAAGTACTGCTAGGTGTTGGGAAGTTAGTCCTGTTCACCCTCTACAGCTGGGAAGGGTGGAACACAGCAGTGACTCCCTACGAGGTGGCCTATGGTTGTAGGAGGCAAGACAAGTAGGGTGGAAGGCCGAGGTGGTGGCATCGTATATGCTAAGAGGCTCAGTTTAGTCACCAGGCATCCCTGCAGTGCCCTTTCTAAACCAAGAGGGACTTCCACCTGCCCCTAGAGAGCTACCGTACACTCCTAGAAACGCAGAGAGACATGGAACAGGGGTACTGTGTGTGCAAAGCTCAAGGCCCAGTGGGAAAGTAAGCATGCATTTGCATGTAGCCTAATCCCGCCTGCCCCCAGCAGCACTCTCAGATAAGCACCTGTGACCTCGGGGTACTGCAGCTCAGCAGCTAGCCAGCGTGGGACGCAGCTCGGCGGGAGGCCCAGTGCACAGGGTCTGCTCTACAGCCATGCAGTATGCAACAGTAGCCACATTTCCTCCTGCTTGGAATTCCTTCGCACCAGTGCATGCTAAGAACCAAGCAGTCTTCTACTTGGTACCTGAGTGACTCCTGCATCCTGGCCCTTCAGAAGCCCTCAGAATGTGACCAAGATATGAGAAGAAATATGTTTGCAGGGGCTGGGAGGCAGTGCAGACTGGCTTGATGGCTCAGGCTAAAGGGTCTACTAATGGGGTGCTTGCTTTTACCCCTTTAGAACCAGCCAAGACCATGTGCTGTTCAAACAGACCAGTACGGGCCCCTGCCTCTCTCCACTGGGCTGTTGGAGGAATGGGCCCGTCAAGCTCTGAGGACACAGCTGTGGTTTCCTGGAATCTGTTGACCACTGGGCTATGGCAGGTCCCCCAGAGTGCTCGCCTGCACACTTGTGCCCAAATGTAAGAGGCCGGGAGACTCTAGCACTAGCAGAGGCTGCTCAGAGTGCCTCCTCGCACACCCGCATGCGTGTGCCTACTCACACTCACCCACAGCAGCTCGTGCTTCACAGCCAGCAGTGACTCAAACGTTCTGGAACAAGAATCACATTTCTCCTTACAAGCATTTGATACTCAGACATTTCCTCCTGCTTAGAATTCCTTCCCACCAGTGCCTGCTAAGAACAAAGCAGTTTTCTACTTGGTAGCTAGGCAGCTCCTGTATCCTGGCCCTTCAGAAGCCCTCAGAATGTGGGAAGAATTGTGTTTCAGGGAAGATAGCAAGGGCTGTGTGGAGCCTCATAGTCTGGCGTCAGGTCTCTGTCCATGCAGGTGCCCATTGCTAGTCAGCAGGGAATGCCTGGACTGTAGGTGGTCAGAAAGCTAGAGGCTCCCTTCTCTTGTGCCCTCCCAGAAGGGGAGGGTGACAGACTTGTTTCTTAGGCAGGTGAAAAGTATATACCCCAAGGGGCCCTGTGTGTCCCTCATATGTATTCTCACAGCCAGTGCTTGCTGTGACCCTCCCAGAGAAAGGACAGGGACACACATCTGGAGCAGACTGAAGCTGGCCCTGAGCCTCTGTCCTAACTTCTGGGAAGACAGGCCTGTGGTCCTGCCTCAGGCACCTCCTGTTAGGGCAACCTTATAGAATGACAGGGGGACAGCTTACAATGCAGAGGCCTGGGATGTGGGCATGGGGAAGAGGGTGCAGTTGGGAGTGTTGAAATGTCGTCACCACCACCCCACCCCTCCCTTTCAGGGTACTTTTTAGCCCCTGCTATACACAGTCATTACAGATGGGAGCCTGGGTGGACAGTCACAAGAAGACACTGTCTGTGGCTCTGGAAACATTTATCAGGGGGCCCAACAGCCTGAGCTGCCCTGCTACACGTAGACTGTTGGTGTGGCCAGAGGTGCAAGGCCCGGGGGCGGGCCTCCAGGGGTAATGGCCACAGTGGGGCGGGCCTGGGAGAGGCAAGAGGCGAGGTTTGGGTAGGCATGGTGTCTGCATCCAGGGCACAGGAAGGAGAATGTTTATTCTACAGTGGGCAGGCACTTTTCAAGCTCGAGCTTTGTCTAACCAAAGCACAGAATCAAGGTTCTCAGCCAGATCTCACCTGAGTCTGGACAAGTCTGCCCTGTCCGAGAACAGATCTGGTACCTCAGCCTTCTGAAAGAGCCCCACCCACCTGTGTTGAGGAGTAGAAGGGGGAGCCTGTGTAGACTAGGTGGACCCCAGTCACTGAGGGTCCCAGGGCAGCAGCACCCCGAGAAGCCCATCCCCTGGGCTGCCCAAAGGGCTCTCCTCCTGGGGATGCATCCTGCCCACAGCCAATACGTCTATCTGGGGAAGTCTGGGTTTGAATTGTCTACACAACATAAGATTACATCATCAACAACAAAAACCTAAAAAAGAGTGGACTATGGTGGTACATGCCTTTAATCCCAGCCCTGGGGAGTCCAAGGCAGGTGGATCTCTACGCATTTGAGACCAGCCTGGACAACATGGTGAGTTCCAGACCAGCTGGGACCACAAGGAAACTGCCTCAAAATAAAAAGAAATTACATCGCCAGGCGTGGTGGCGCATGCCTTTAATCCTAGCACTTGGGAGGCAGAGGCAGGTGGATCTTTGTGAGTTCAAGGCCAGCCTGGTCTACAGAGTTGAGTTCCAGGACAGCTGGGGCTACAGGGAGACCCTGTCTCAAAAAGAAAAAAAAAAAAAAAAAAAAGAAATTACATCAACCACTTTGGCATTTGAATGCCGTCTTGTGGTGTGCCCATCCGCACTGCCCACCTCTGCAGCTTCTTCCTCTTCCTCAAAGCCTGACTCTCCTGAGCCTCCCCTGTCCTCTGACAACCATGAGCTGACTCTCTGCTTCTAGTTCTTTGCTTCCCCTGGGCACATCGTAGAAGTGGAGCCATGCAGCATCTGTCTTTTGGTGATGGAGCCTGGCTTAGCATGTCTTCAAGGCTTGTCTAGGTTACAAAAATGTTTAAAAGTCCTCTAAAAGCATTTTTTCCACTTGTGTATGTGTAAATTCTCACATGTATGTACATCCTGGTGTGCGTGCATATGTGTATAAGATCCAGAGGTTAATATCGGGTACCTCACTCGATCCCCCCTCCACTTTAGTTCCCGAGGCAGGGCTTCTCACTGAATCTGGAACCCACTGATTTGGTTAGCTGACCCAACCAGCTTATCCCAGGGATCCCCTATCTCTGCCTCCTGAAACCAGGACTACACACACTGCTGCAAGGCCTGCCCAGCTTTGTATGTAGGTGCTGGGGATCTGAACTCCAGTCCTCATGTTATCTACTGAGCCATCTCCCTAGCCCAAAACTCTGCCGTGGATATCTGCAACATCTTATTTCCTGGCTTGCCGTGTTTTCTGATAGGGCCACCCTCCCCTTTCCCAGACTGGAGTACAGTAGCTTTTCACAGGCCCAATCCACTATGATACTGCAGTCACTAAGCAGCATAGCACACTACAGACCTGGACCCCTGGGCTCAAGCAATCCTTCTGCCTCAGCCTCCCTAGTAGCTGGGACTGTGGCTGTGTATGACCTACCATACCTCGTTGCATCATTTTTAATAGTAGCCACACTGCTGGGTATGAATTGACTCTGAGCATGTGGCTGTCTAGTTTTTCTCATTCTTTTTCTGGTCTTTTCCTTGTGGGAAGATCTTGGCATCTTTGTCAAGTGCTTTGACCATGCGTGTGAGTGACTGTGTCGTGCTGTGTGTGGGTGTGTCTTCCCCCCCAGCTCCTTATTTTGTTCCATTATTCTCTGTCCTTAGGTCACTACCACACTATTTTGATTGCCATAGTTTTGTAAGAAGTTTTGGAATGTGTGTTCTCTAACTTCACTCTTTATCACATGCTTTGGTTATTTAAGATGCCTTGAAATTCCATAAGAACTTTAAGATGATTTTTTTCCAGTATTCACAGAAAATATATTGGCACTATGGGAGGGACTGTTGTATTTGTAGAACTGGTTAGGTCTTCTAATCCATCGACATACACGTCTTTCTTTGATTCGTGTATTACATTTTAAGTGTACAATCTTTCACCTCATTGCTTAAACCTACTCAGATATTTTATTCTTTTTCAATGCTGCTGTAAATATAGTTTTTGTTAATTTTCTTTACACATAACCATGTTGCTGGTATGTAGAAATATTGTGTGTGTGTTTAGAGTCTTATAAAATTGTATCATTTACAAACATAACTATTTTTTCTTCCTGTTTGGATGACCTTTCTTTTTTCATGCCTAATTGCTCTCTCAAGCATTTCTAATAGTATATTGAATAGAAGTGGCAAATGGGTGTCTTCATTGTGTTTCTGATGCTCCTGATTCCCTTCTATACTGCTTCTCTTCCCAGACTGGCTGTTAGCCTTCCAAGAAGCCAGCAGCACCCAGGTTCCCGTTCTGGTAGCCCACCTTGCTTACCTGTCTCCATGGGCCAACCTATTCTTAGTCTCAGGGACCTGGACTTAGAAGGGATCCCTGTGCAGGGTGCCAAAGGGCTGTAGTGGCTCCCACAGCTCAGATCGTAGTCCTGGGATGCTGACCAGGATGTGACACAGAGTCTCTAATGCAGCTCTCAGCACTGCCCGCTAGTCCAGGAGTCAGCAGTGCCCTTTGCATACTTGCCCGCAGGCACTCCCCTATGGATGGAACCTTTGCCAGCCCCGAAGGCAATGGAGCCTCTGGAGGAGCTGTGGCCACAGTCATTCTATCCAAGCCTCGAGAAATAGTGGAGACCATGTTTTTTGTTCTGCTTTGTAAGAAAACATTATTCGGTTGGTTCTTGCATCCGTAGATACCCCAGAACCAGGGCTGGTCATGGTACTGACAAGCTGTTCAGGCAAGGGAATTTGAGACGGTGTCCTGCTTCCCCTGAACTCTCTCTGAACCCAGGCCTACTGTACTTCACTGGCCCAGGCTGCACACACACCCTGATGCTGTGGCCTTAGGCAGGGGCAGTCCCCCAGGGTATGGCTCTCCTTGAACCTGGTGAGGCCTCCTTCACTGGGAATGGGTGGCCCAGTTTCTGTCTCCAAATCTCTCTCTGCTCTGACCACCCGACACTACTCCCCCCCCCCACCCCCAGTGTTTGCTGAGGACAGTGTAGTCGCTGCCAACCATTTGCTTTCAGTTCTAGGGAGTGGCTTTGTGATCACTGGCTGGTTACTTCGTGACAGGCCCTCCCTCCCTCATCTCAGAGCCTTAGCTAGGCCTTGCAGCCTTGCTGTGCCCAGGCCCAGTGGAGCAGACCTGTGGGGAGACAAGGCAGAAAAAGAAAATAGCACCACTCTGCTGGCATGCCCAGGGCCCCCTCCCTGGCAGGCCATGCCTGGGGGCAACACTGCTCTGTAAATGGACTGGGTACAGGCTGGGCACTGGCATGTGTGGCCTGCGCAGGCTCCAGGATAGTGGGATAATAATTGCTGGAGTGGGTATGGTGCATGCAGCACTGGGTGGGAAGCCAGGGAAGCTGAGCACAGGCAAGGGCTTGAAGCCACACTGTGCTCCCTGGGGGGTTCCCAGAGCCCATGTCTTCTTAACTTGTGTGTGCATGTTTGTGTGCACTCGCACATGTTTGCACACAGAGATGTGGCACATTTCGAGTTTAGAGGTTGATGTTGATTGTCTTCCTCAACTATTCCACACTGTATTTGGGGGAAGGATCTCTTACTTAACCTTGTGCTTGCCATTTTCCAGTCTGGCCGACCAGCAAGGCCCTGGTACCTGTCGGTCCTCCTCCTGTCCTCAGCACTGGGACTGAGGGTGTGCACAGCTACACCCAGCTCTTCACATGGGCTCTGGGGATCTGAAAGAGTCTGGGTTCACTGGATCCACTGTGCCATTCCTCAGCCCTCGAAGGCTTTTCTGCAAGGGGAGGAGCAAGCAGGTAGAGGGTGATTCCAGGGAGTTCCTTTCTGGAGCCCGGTACGTTGGATATTGGGGGAACCGTCAGCTATGCCCGGCAGGCTGGGACCCCCCTTGACCCCTGTATTAGTTACTTTTCTAGTTGCTATGAGAAAGGGCCTGACAGTAATGTAAGGAAGGGTTTGTTTGGTTTAAGTTTCAAGAATACAGTCCATCGCAGTGAGGGGGTCGTGGCGGCAGGGGTGAGGCAGCTGGCCACCCTGCGTCCCATCAGGAAGCAGAGAGACAGACGAGTGCCGGTGCTCAACTCACTGTCTCCTTTTGATTCCATCTATGCAGCTCATGGGATGGTTTTGTCCACATTTAGGGTAGATCTTCACACCCCCAGTTTACCTAGAAACACCCTTATAGGCATGCACAGAAAATTGTCTCCAAGGTGACTCTAGAGCCTGTCAACTTGACAACCAGTATAAAGTACCACCCCAAGGTGAGCGACGTTGGATCCCTCAGAAGACAGTGAGGTTCTGATCAACAAGCCTGACAACCTCAGTTTCATCTCTAGAACCCAGATAAAATTGGAAGGAGATAGCCAACTCCAGAAAGTTGTCCTCAGCCTTCCCCACATGGGCTGTGGCAAATAGTAATAATAATAATAATAATAATAATAATAATAAATTTTAACTTAAAGAAAAATAAGATCTGAGGTTCAGTGTTGTCCCACCGGCAGAGCTGGGGCTGGAAAGGGAAAGCTTCCTCACATACCCTCTGACCTCCAGAACCCTTCAGAAGTGCTGAGGATCCTTTCTGCAAGGGGCCGATGACCCCAGTGCCACCTGCACCAAGATGGGGTGCAGGGGGTCCATGTGCTTCCATGGGCATGCCCTGTACACTTGAACCAGCCCCACCCCCCACCCCCCCACCCCCCGAAGCATAAGGAGACAGCAGCAGCCTCTGTGGGACGGAGGGCCGGGGCCCATGGCGTGGGGACTCGGAACTAGAGAGCTCCCTGTTCTTGCTGCCCGAGGCAGAGACTTCAATGCCCCACACTGCGCAGTCCAGGCTCCAAGGTGCTCTGCTCTCTATCTGGATCCTCCCTCCTCTGGAGCACACGCCAGCCCCACACAGCGCAGGGACTCTCCGATCTGCTGTCACCTCCCCACTAGGAAGCACAGTAGCACCCTGTAGGATGATGGTCCCTATTATAGGAGGAGCAATTATGACTAGATCAGGATATGGACACTTGAAGACCAGGCCACAGCCCCCAGCTAGAACCCGCCCTCCCTCTTGCCTCCTGTCTCCGGCATCTCCTGGGTGAGTCAGGCTTTCTTTTCCTCTGGGAACCCATCAGCTGACACCACCCCCTCCCTCTCCCAGTGCCCTTGCGAGTCATCAGCCCCCTACTCCAGGCGCCTGTGCCTTGACCTTCAGCTCTTACACAGCATGTCTGGGTCCTAGCTCCTGCTCCCAGATAGGAGAACCCAGCCCCCTGCTACCACAGTCTCCCAGCTAGACTGTCGGCCCTCCCCAAGGCACGGGGGATCCTAGCATCCTACCCAAGTGCTTGGTTGAGTGCTCACTCTCAGCTTCTCTCAGGAAGCATAGTACCTCATGCTAGATGGGAAGTACCTCTTCTGGATGAGCCTCAAGGTTGCCCAGGTTATGGGAGAGTGTATCCCCCTCCCCTCACAGAAGTGTCTGGGGAACAGATGAGCCAGGAACCTGGGACCCTCTACCATCTCAGGACCTCAGCTGCCTCCCAGCCAGAGCAAGTCAAAGCCATAGGCCCTAGGGCCAGCCTGAATTGGATAATCCCTCTGCCAGTCAGGTGTCCCAGTGAAGGAATGGGGGTGGGGGGATGCTGAAATGCTGAGAGGCAGGGTATAGCCAAGTCTCTATTGTTCCTGCTCAGCCCTCCCACCTCCTAGTTCTCCTTACTGCTCCTTGAGTACCCTTACCCTGTGGGGAACTGCCCCACCCCATCCAAGCCTGACTTTCCAGGGGCCTTGTGGACTACACTTTCCTACAGCCAGACTAGGAGCTTAGGGGAGGTCTTTGTGGTCCTGCCAGAGCCTGGGTTAGACAGGGAGAAGACTAAGAACAGCTTAGGGAAGAGTGAGTGTGTGTTCAAGCAGAAGTCTGTGAGCATGCAGCCAAGCCGATAGGCCAGGGCCTCCGTGTCTGTCCAATGGAAGGAGATGGATGGAGCAGAGGCCTGGAGAGGCTCTGCCTTGCTTGCCCTTTAAACATCTTGCCATAGGCCAGTGAGGTGGCCTATTGGGTAAAGGTGCTGGCCACCAAGCCTAATGGATGACCAAAGTTCGATTCCCAGGACCCACATTGTGTAAGGAGAGAACTGCTGTCCACTGACTTACACACATATCCTGTGACTTACACACACACACACACACACACACACACACACACACTCACTCACTAAATAACAAACACCCCAACATATTAGGCAGGGTGTACAATAATGCCACAGCTCCTTGGCAAGGTCCCACCTCCCCCAGGCAGGGCACTGGCCCCTGGAGACTCCAGGTCATGAAGCCAGAGCCTCCCTCAAGGGGCTGAGCTGTGTCCTGGCTGACGCACTACTGAGTTTACCTGGTGCCCAGGAGGCCAAGCCAGAACAAGAAGAAGATGGCTAAGAAGGCCACCACCTTCCCCCTCCACCTCCAGCCCCTAGGACCCAGACTGTGAGCACACAACCTCAGCTGTGGGGACTCAGGGAAGGGACAGTGGTGAATGAAATTGTCCACTTTGTGCTGGGGCCTCCTGTTGACCAGGAGTGTATGCAGAGCCCCAGCCAAAGTATAGACACATACAAGGGACCCTGTGGACAGTGGTCTCCTGGATCCTGTGTCACTTCCATCGCATCAGCACAGGGAATCGATGCAAGGGGATTGGGGGAGTTTGACTTGGTGCTGATCTCCAAGGAAACACAACTCTCTTCTACCCAGGGGAACCAGATCGTTGTTGGGGAGATTTTTTTTCTCGCGTGAAGAGAATTCTCCTGTATTCTGCTTTACTGGAGGTTTGTATTATGAAAACACATTCAGTTTTAGCAATTGCTTCTGAGAGTACCTGTTGATTTATAATCTACTGATGTGAGGAGTCACCACAGGGGATTTTCTTGTGGAAAAACATCTTGCATAACCTAGTCTGATGGTTAATCTTGTCATCTTGTTGGGGTTTAGAATCACCATGGAAACAAATCATTGGACAAGTTTCTAGGTTAGGTTAATTGAGGAGGGAACACCCACCCTCAACAGGGGCAGCACTGTCCCAAACTGTGGGGTCCTGGACTGAAAAGGATAAAGAGAGCTGAGCAGCAGCAGTCATTCGTCTACTTCCTGAATGAGGATGCCATGGACCAGCCGCCTCACACGCCCGTCATGCCTTCCCCACCCTGATGGACGGATGGACAGAGCCTTCAGACTGAGCCAAATTAAACCCTCCTTCTAAAATTGCTTTTATCAGGTATTTTTATCACAGCAACAAGAAAAGTAGCTAATACATCTGTCACAACCTGATGCATCACAGCACATTGACCTCAGCCTGCACTGTTAGGGATGAGTGGACTAGAGTTTGGGGTCCTTGACATCTGTATTGTGATGAAGTAGACTGTGCTTTCCTCTCTTGTTTTGTCTGGGTTTGATACTGGAGTTCTGTCAGCTTTGTAAAATACCCTGAGGAGCATCTTCCCACCCCCCAACCTTGTCCAAGAGCGAATGCCTAGCATTGGATAATCTGTTCTTTTAGTTTCTGGTGGAGGTAAACTGGCATTTTTGTGGGAATTACCTCCTGCACTTTATTTTGGGGGAAAAAAATCAAATTAGGGCTGGGGAGATGGCTGAGCTGTAAAGTGAGTTCTGGTTCCCAGCGTCCATGCAGAAAGCTGGGCGTGGCAGCACAGGCCTGCAATCCCAGCACCAGGGCAGTGGAGACAGGAGGATCCCGGGGCTTATTCACTAGCTGGTCCAGTCACATTGGTGAGCTCCAGGTTCAGTGAGTGCCCCTGTCTCAAAGAGAGTGACTGACAAAGACACCCAGTGTCAACCTCCAGCCTCCACACGTGCACACACAGGATATAATCTCCAAAGCAGTTAAAATAGTAATAAATGGAGGCTGTTTTCTTTCACTTAATTGTCAACATTTTACTATATTTGTGCTCATACGAACTCTACATACAATGTGAACCTGTAAATACCAATGGACTTTGTGTGTATGTACATAGGTAGGTACATATGTGTATGTTTGCTTTTAGTAAAAGCTTCAGGTTGGCTTCAATACATGTAAGAAATTTAAATTTTTAGCTGGGTGTGGTGGCATACACCTTAAATGCTAGCACTCAGGAGGCAGAGGCATGCCGACCTCTGTGAGTTCAGGGCCAGCCTGGTCTACAGAGTGAGTTCCAGGACAGCTGGGGCTATAGGGAGGCCCTGTCTCAAAAAGACCAAAAACAGAAATTTAATTTTTTTCTAAGATAGGTTTTCCCAGTGTGGCGCAGGCTGGCCTCGAACTAGTGATGCTTCCACCTCAGTTTCCCAAGTGCTGGGATAACAGATCTGCAGCACCACCCCAGCACCTGTAGGAACTTTTAGCTACTGCTCTGGTTTTATTTTTTTATTTTAATTTATTTATTTATTTATTTATTTATTTATTTATTTTGGTTTTTTCAAGACAGGGTCTCCCTGTAGCCCCAGCTGACCTGGAACTCACTCTGTAGACCAGGCTGGCCTTGAATTCACAAAGATCCGCCTGCCTCTGCCTCCCGAGTGCTAGGATTAAAGGCGTGCGCCACCACGCCTGGCTTGCTCTGGTTTTATTATATGTGCATGTATGTGTATGTCCAGGTACACTTGGTGGTTCCACATGCATGTATGTTCAGGTGTGCATACATGTGTTCATGTGTGGAGGCCGGAAGACAACCTTTGTTGTCTTTCCTTGGGCACCATCCACCTTGCTGTTTGGGCCAGGGGCTCTTTCCTGCTTGGAACTCATCACGTAGGCTAAGCTGGCTGCTCAGTAGCCTCTCAGGATCCGTCTGTCTCCATCTCTCGTGCTGGAGTTACATTACAGTGCCTGGCTTTTTACATGGGGGCTGGGGATTGAAACTTGGGTACATATTTTAACTTTTTTTTTTTTTTTTTTTTTTGGTGTTTTTGAGACAGGGTCTCCCTATAGCCCCAGCTGTCCTGGAACTCACTCTGTAGACCAGGCTGAACTCACAAAGATCCACCTGCCTCTGCCTCCCAAGTGCTAGGATTAAAGGCACGCGCCACCACGCCCAGCTATGTTTTAACATTTTTTAAAATAATTATTTTATTTTATGTGTATGAGTGTATTACCTGCACTTGTATGTGTGTGTAAGTCCACCTGTGTCATGCAGTGCCCACAGAAGTCAGAAGAGGGTATTGGATTCCCCTGGAACTGGAGTTACAGATGGTTGTTAGCCTTCATGTGGGTGCTGGGCATCGAACCCAGGTCCACTGCAAGAGGAGCCAGTGCTCTTCACCACTGAGTCATCTCTCCAGCCCCTCAGTCCTGATTCTTGCAGAACAAGTGCTTGCGTGTACGACTGAGCCGTCTCCCCAAGCCCATGCCTGTCATTTGTTTTTTTGTTTTTGTTTTGTTTTTGTTTTTGTTTTGAGACAGGGTCTCCCTGTAGGTCCAGCTGTCCTGGAACTCACTATGTAGACCAGGCTGGCCTTGAACTCACAGAGATATCCCCCCTGCCTCTGCCTCTGCCTCCCAAGTGCTGGGATTAAAGGTGGGCGCCGTCACGTGTGGCCCATGCCTGTCTTTGATGTGGGCTCTGGAGAGTGAACTCAGGTCTCATGCTCGCAAGCCAGGCACTTTACTGACTAAGCCTTCTTCACGGTCAGTCCTGCTCTGATTTTCTTTTTTGGAAGTTTCAGAGTTATCTTTGATCTTTACATCTGGACATTATAAAAACTGTTGATTTGGGAGGGGTTTTTATTTGGTGTTTTGTTTTGGTTTTTGTTTGTTTGTTTGGTTTGGTTTGGTCTTTTCGAAACAGGGTCTCCCTGTAATCCCAGTTGTCCTGAAAGTCTCTTTGTAGACCAGGCTGGCCTGCCCCTGCCTCCCAAGTGCTAGGATTAAAGGTGTGCGCCACCATGCCAGGCTTTGGGGAGACAAGGTCTTCCTATAGTCCCAGCTGCCTGGAACTTGGAGACCAATTTGGCCTCCTCCTCAGAGATGTACTTGCCCCTGCTACTCAGTGCTGGGACTGAAGGCATGTGCCACCATGCTCAACTAGCTATAAAGATGGTTCCCTCTTTCTCTTGTGTATTCCGCTGTTTCTGCCTCAGTTGGTGATTGGTGAGAACAGGGAAGTGCTTTCCAGCTCCTTTTCCTTCTTTGCAGCTCAGTGGTAAAAGCACTGGAAACTGGCTCATAGGTGGGTGTCTCAGCCCAGCTGGGCATGCGCACTGCACACCCTGGCAAAGAGCAGCAGTGCTGCCCTCACACAGCTTTGGTAGTCAAGGGGGGGGTTGGTGGAGGAGCCAGTTGCAGGTGATGAGGACATGAGGAGAAGCTGTCGGAGTCCTGGACACTGCCCCCACCAGGGCAGTAGGCAGAAAGCGAGCCCCAAGCTCTTGGTCCCGTCTCAGACCCAGTGAGCAGGTGCATACCCACCACCTTCCTGTCCTAACCCAGAAGAAGAGCAGGACTTTTGTCACCTTCCCTTGACCCCGAGATATGTGTGAGTGCGTGCATTCAGGCAGAAGTGACATCTTGCCTTTCCCAGCATCTAAAGCCAGAAAGTACCAGGTGGGTGGGCGTCAAGTATGAATGAGTTATAGCAGGCAACTGGCCCCGACTTCCCTGGCAAGTGGCCTCAGGCAGCCTCTCCTTTCCAGGGTGCACTCACTGGAGCCCTGCCTAGATGCCTCAGGCAGACACCAGAACAAGGCCCTGCCTGTTGTTAGGAGGGCCCAGGCAGAGCAGGAGATAGCAGGCACGAGCCGCAAAACCCAGCCACCCATCCCTCCTTCCTGGAGAGAGCTGGTAGCCCCTTAAACCTGGCTTTGCTATCTGGCCTGGTGGGAACATACTGGCAGAACTTCCTCCTATAGCCCCTACCTGAGTGTGGCTCTCCAGAGTCTCCCCTAAGACACTACTGCCAGCCATACTTGGCACCAGTTAGGTAGGACATTCCGGGCCTGGTGTCTCAGTCCCAGCCTGGTCCTCTGGGTTCCCCATTGGGGAGCTTGCTGAGAGTGTCTGTCAGCATGCTGCATAGAGCTTGCCCATACTGATAACTGGGAAGTGTGTCTTGGGAAGGAGCCTTAGCTGTGCCTTTGGGAAGGCCACTCTGAGTTCCCGGCTTGCCGGGTCAGCACACACCTGAGCCAGGAAGACACTGTAGCTCTGGGCTGGATCTTCTCTCTGTGATCTGTAGAGCCAGCAGTAGTGTGTTGTGGTGTGTGTGGTGTGTGTGGTGTGGTGTGTGTGGTGTGGTGTGGTGTGTCCTGGGGCTCTCCTGGGCCTTTTTGGGCCCTGATTAGATCTACACCGGTCTAGGATCTTTGAGGATGGGGCTGCCCCCTGGTGTGAGGCCACTGCTCCTGGTCGGTTACCCCACACTCTGAGGAGAAGGGGGGCTGTGGGGACGCTCATGCTGCTGTCCAGGAGCCATGCAGCATCGCACTTGCTCTGTGTGTGTGGGCACAGCTTCGTGGAGATGAGGCTGCTTGGTAAAGCAGCCAACCTCATTTACGGAGTAAGTAGATTTTTCAGCTGCCTACTGAGCCTGTAGATGTTGCTGGCAGAGACGAGCAGGGACACCCTTGCTTCCTAGAGCTAAAAGAGTAAGACTTTGTGCTTTCTCACTTTTTAAAATATAGTTTGGTATTTTAAAACAAGGTGGGAAACTTCATTTTTCTCACCACTTACTAACCGTGTTATATCTTCAACGCCAGAAGCTCTTTTCTTCCTGTCTGGATCCTCCCCTTCTGTCCGGCCATACCTCCTTCTAAGCCCACCCCCGGCCCCAGGTCTGCCTGTTGCATGGCTCAGCTCAGAGGCCAGCATGAGTCAAATTGAGGTTCCAATCTTTTCCTCTAGCAGCATTCACTTATCTGGGTATTTTAGAGTTCACACTGAAGCCCATCTGTCCTGTGCTGTACACAGCAGGTATTCCACAGACCCTGTGAAGTAGGAAAGGGACCCACAGACCAGAGCTGACAGGGCCTGTTCCCCAAGGCCAGGCCAGTCCACAGCTGACAGGGCCCTGTTCCCCGAGGCCGGGCCAGACCACAGCTGACAGGGCCCTGTTCCCCGAGGCCGGGCCAGACCACAGCTGACAGGGCCCTGTTCCCCGAGGCCGGGCCAGACCACAGCTGACAGGGCCCTGTTCCCCGAGGCCGGGCCAGACCATAACTGACAGGGCCCTGTTCCCCGAGGCCGGGCCAGACCAGAGCTGACAGGGCCCTGTTCCCCGAGGCGGCCCAGACCACAGCTGACAGGCCCTGTTTCCTGAGGCCAGACCAGACCACAGCTGACAGGGCCCTGTTCCCTGAGGCCGGGCCAGACCACAGCTGACAGG
>VZQC01005922.1:916277-961464 GCA_009823505.1 Rhizomys pruinosus
GACCAGAGCTGACAGGGCCCTGTTCCCCGAGGTGGCCCAGACCACAGCTGACAGGGCCCTGTTCCCCGAGGTGGCCCAGACCACAGCTGACAGGGCCCTGTTCCCCGAGGTGGCCCAGACCACAGCTGACAGGGCCCTGTTCCCCGAGGTGGCCCAGACCACAGCTGACAGGGCCCTGTTCCCCGAGGTGGCCCAGACCACAGCTGACAGGGCCCTGTTCCCCGAGGTGGCCCAGACCACAGCTGACAGGGCCCTGTTCCCCGAGGTGGCCCAGACCACAGCTGACAGGGCCCTGTTCCCCGAGGTGGCCCAGACCACAGCTGACAGGGCCCTGTTCCCCGAGGTGGCCCAGACCACAGCTGACAGGGCCCTGTTCCCCGAGGTGGCCCAGACCACAGCTGACAGGGCCCTGTTCCCCGAGGTGGCCCAGACCACAGCTGACAGGGCCCTGTTCCCCGAGGTGGCCCAGACCACAGCTGACAGGGCCCTGTTCCCCGAGGTGGCCCAGACCACAGCTGACAGGGCCCTGTTCCCCGAGGTGGCCCAGACCACAGCTGACAGGGCCCTGTTCCCCGAGGTGGCCCAGACCACAGCTGACAGGGCCCTGTTCCCCGAGGTGGCCCAGACCACAGCTGACAGGGCCCTGTTCCCCGAGGTGGCCCAGACCACAGCTGACAGGGCCCTGTTCCCCGAGGTGGCCCAGACCACAGCTGAGAGGGCCCTGTTCCCCGAGGCCAGGCCAGACCACAGCTGACAGGGCCCTGTTCCCTGAGGCTGGGCCAGAACACAGCCGACAGGGCCCTGTTCCCAGAGGCTGGGCCAGACCACAGCTGACAGGGACCTGTTCCCCGAGGCTGGGCCAGACCAGAGCAGACAGGCCCTGTTCCCCGAGGTGGCCCAGACCACACACATGCCCTGTCCCTGAGCTGGCCCAGACCACACACATGCCCCGTCCCTCCTGGGGGCTCATGGCTCCTTTCCTAGATGACCAAGTCCTCACCTGGATCCTCACAGGTCTGCATGTGTGCATATGTGGCTGTGTCTCTGGAGGCCAGAGGATACCCTTGGGTGCTGATCTTCAGGTGCCTTCTATTCTTTGTCTGAGACAAGGTCTCTCATTGGCCAGGAACTTTGCCAGGTAAACTAGGCTAGCTACCAGTAAGCTTCAGAGGATGTGCCTGTCTCTATCTTCCGTCTCACCATCACTGAGATTACAGATGTGCACCATGCCCAGCTCTTCCTGTGCATTCCGGGGATTGATCTCAGGTCCTCATGTGCTTTTTTTTTTTTTTGGTCTTTTCGAGACAGGGTCTCCCTGTAGCCCCAGCTGTCCTGGAACTCACCTTGTAGACCACGCTGGCCTTGAACTCACAAAGATCCGCCTGTCTCTGCCTCCCAAGTGCTAGGATTAAAGGCGTGCGCCACCACGCCCGGCTCCTCGTGTGCTTTTGATTGATCCATCTCCCCAGCCCTGTAGCACTCTCTTTAAAAAAAAAAAAATTTCAGCCGGGCATAGTGGTGCACACCTTTCATCCTAGCACTTGGGAGGCAGAGGCAGATGGATCTTTGTGAGTTCAAGGCCAGCCTGTTCTACACAGTGAGTTCCAGGACAGCTGGTGCTACAGGGAGACCGTGTCTCAAAAGACCAAAAAAAAAGCTTTTTTACATTATTTTATGTGTATTAGTGTATTGCCTGCATTGCATGTAAGTGCACCCCAGAGGATGGCTTGTATTCCCCTGGAACTGGAGTCATGGATAGTTAGCCACTACGTGGGTGCTGGGAACCAAACCTAGCTCCTCCACAAGAGCAGTCAGTGCCCTTATCTGCTGAGCCACCTCCCTCCCCCCCAGTGCTCTTTAATATATGCCATTCCACCACATCTTTGTGGACCTAGAAGTAGGTGTTTCCTGTTGGCCTGTTTTACAGATGCAGGCACTGAGAACCCAGGGGCCGAGTGACTTTTCCAGGCTGTGTAGGAAGACAGCTGCCCAGTCCTGTCAGCCTGGAACTGGGATCTCTTGCTCTGCTGCCCTCTTTCCAGGCCAGAGCTGAGGAAGTCGGGGTGGGAGGATTTGTAGGTGAACCATCTCCGTGCTGTGGCAGAGATGGTGGCTCCGAGCACCGGACATCCTGTGGAGAGACCAGCCCTCTGGGGGCACTTGCCTGAGCCTTGAACAAGCCAGTGCCCAGCAGGTGCTTTACATTACTGCAACAAAATACCTGACAAAAGGAACTTCAGCGAAGACGTGCTCGTCTGACTCACCCTCAGTCCGTGGAGGGGCCAGGAAGACATGTCGGCAGAGGTGAGGCAGCTGCTAACAGCTTCTGCAGGTAGGCAGCACAGAAGTGGGTGCTGCTGCGCAGAAGTGGGTGCTGCAGCGCAGAAGTGGGTGCTGCTGCGCAGAAGTGGGTGCAGCTGCACAGCTGCTGCTCACTTTATTCGGTCTAGAACCCCAACCCATAAGATAAGGCTACCTGTATTTAGGGTGGGTCTCCTCACCTCAGGTAACCCAGTCTAGGTAATCCCTCACAGGCATGCTCAGAAGCTTGTTTCTTTGGTGATTGTAAATCCTATCCAGTTGACAGCCCATCTTAACCCTCACCTCTACTCTGGTTTTACACTTTTTTTTTTTTGGTATTTTTGAGACAGGGTCTCCCTTTTAGTACCAGGTGTCCTGGAGCTCGCTCTGTAGACCAGGCTGGCCTTGACCCCACAGAGATCCACCTATCTCTGCCTCCCGAGTGCTGGGATTAAAGGCGTGCGCCACCACGCCCGGCTCACCTCTGCTCTGGATAGAGTAAGGCAGGGTCATGTGGAGGGCCCTGCTGTCAGGAGGCTTGCTGGGCTGTAGCATGAGTCAGACAGCCCCTCAGCCTGGTTGCCATTTGCCATAGACACACACACACACACACACACACACACACACACATGTGGACTGTGCCTGGACATCCTTCTAACAACTTCCACTGCCAGGATCTAGCCTCTGGTCCCCGGATTTGTGGACCAAGCAGGAGAGCAGGCTGAAGACAGCTCCTCCTTGGTCTGCTTTGCCCTCTGTGCTATAGTCATGGGCAAAGGGGGTGGGCCCTGGTCTGGTAACCTTCCCTTTGATAGGAAGATCACAGCTGGGCAGAAGAGTAGCTATGGGGCTGGCTGAGAGGAGCCAGTATGTGGGGTGAGGCTGCAGGACTCCCTCAGGGGTAAGAAGAGTAGCTATGGGGCTGGCTGAGAGGAGCCAGCATGTGGGGTGAGGCTGCAGGACTCCCTCAGGGGTAAGACCCCAGTTCACAGGCAGCCATCCGCCTCTGCTCTGTACAAAGAGACAGGCTGTGTGCCCAGAGAGCGGAGGCCTGTCTAGGAGGCCAGCAGAGGCAGTTCCCCCCAGCAGCCCCCAGCATGGGCAGAGGTGTCCAGGGTGTGCACCCTGGCTCAAACCCAGGACAGCACCAATTTCTGTTTGATGTCATTCGGCCTAGGGTGATGCACCTTCCCTGTGGGACTGTGAGTTTTCTTCACATGGCCATCTCTGGCTTGCAACCAAGATACCTTAATAGAAATGACCTGTGTTTTTGGTTTTTGGGCTTTTCTCTCAGAACTGAGTTAAAAGCACCGCCACTGTGGGCTATGGTGGTGTTCAGGCACAGACTGAACTCAGACACATTTATCTCACCTCCCAGTTCAGTAAATTAATAAATTTAGTTATTGCTGAAACCCTAATACATTCCCTGCCCCACTCTCCCAGCACCACCCCCCCCACCCCCCGCCACACACAACCAGTTCACCTTCTTGGTACGCTGAGTCCTTAGTGTGTTGGCCCCAAAGAGATGAACAAGTTCAGAGACAAGGCGGCAGTTTATGTCCCTCCTTTGAAAAAAAAGACACGGGCTGCCACTGGAGGTGAAGCCACGGAAATACCAGAGACCCTTGTGCTTTAGGGTACAAGGTCACTGCAGTCACATCTGACCAGGAGGAAAAGAAGACCCAAGAAGGGTGACTAGGGGTGTCCTGATGGCCAGATGTAGTTACACAACCACTTCTGGCTGCAAGTCACCCCTGGGCTTCTTCCTTTGCAGAGCCCATCATCTTGGGGACAACTGTAAGTGCAGCTCCCCATCTCTTCACCCCCTTTCCTGCGTCGTAGGCTGGGGCTTTCCAAGAGTCTAGGCAACTTTGGGAAGTATTTGCTTCCGTTTCTCTAGCTGGCTACATCCACAGGTCACTGAGGAGTGCCATTTAGGGCTCTGGACACTGCATGCTCTGGGTATCCTTGCTTCAGATGTAGATCGGGGATCCCCATGAAGGCTGTGAGCAGGGGGTGTTCCTGTGCCCTCATAGCACCTGAACCTGATATCATGTGGCCATCACTCAGTGGTTCAAGGGAAGTAGCTCTGCAGGTGTTAGCAGAGAGGCAGCTTTGACCAGCATTTCTATACTCCATTTGGAGAGGAAACCCCTCCCCCAACCACCATTCATCCAGGCTGCCAATAGCAACTCAGACTTGATGGCCTAGGTGGCCCACAGGCACCAGGAAGGGCCGCCTGCCCTGTTTATAGGGACAGGAGCAGAGAGGTCAAAGGCAGGCATCCGTTCAGAGCCCCAGGAACCTGTTCATGCGCTCCCACAGATGCTGCCTCACTCCATCGGGCCTCCGTGGCAGTCTCCTCCAGGTCATGCACTGGCTCCTTTAACCTCCCCTTATGCAGTTTTGTCCTTTTGGAGGGGAGGCGACACAACCTGGCAGTCCCAGGGTGCCTTGCCCATGAACCCCTTTCTGTTTCCTGGAAAATGGAGGAGGCAGCCAGTCCCACATGGGACTTGGAGTCAAAGTTCACTTTTCTAAAGTACAAGCAAGGGCCCAGCTGGCCTGGGGAAGTTTTTGAGGCTCTCAATACCTGGGTATTTCTCACATTGCCCCACTTGGCCTTCTGAACTTGATATTCCTTAGAGTTGGGTTTTTTTAAAGATTCATTCATTTATTTCATATGTATCAGCCCATGCACGCAGGAGCCCACGGAGACCAGAAGAGGGCGTTAGACCCCCTAAAACTAGAACCAGCTCTACAGTCAGCTCTTTCTTCTTTTCTTTTCTTTTTTTTAAACAAGCTCTCCCTGTAACCTCATCTGACCTGGAACTATATGGAGCAGACTGGTCTCCATCTCACAGAGATCTGCCCCTCTGCCTCTGCAGTGCTGGGATTAAGGGCATGTGCCACCATGCCCAGCCCCTGTAGTCAGATGTTTTTTAAGGAACCATCTGGAGACGGAAGTGCTAGACAGCTCAGTTGCTAGTGAAGTGCTTGCTGTACAAGCACGAGCACCAGAGTCTGACGAGAACTCAGGTGAAAAGCAACAAAACCAGGCACCGTGGTGTGCTCCTCACCACTGCAGAGGTGAGGACAGGGAGACCAGCCACCCACCAGAGCTTACCTGGGGAGTTCCACACCACTAAGAGACCCTATCTCAAAACAAAATAAGATGGGGTGGTAAGATGGCTCGACAAATAAAGGTGCTTGCTGCACAGGCCCGACAGCTGAGTCCAGACCCTTGAACTTGCACGGTGAAAGGAAAGGGTCAACTCCTGAAAGTTGTCCTCTGATCCCCACACACATCCCCCCGCCACACACATGCAAAGACATATGTAAGAACAAAACAAAGATGGATAAAGCCTGAGGATACAGGTACACGCACCTTCGCACACTCACACGAGAAGCCATGTGGATCGTGGATCTGACCGTAATGGTAAGGCCCTTGTGCTCATAAAGGGTCCCTTGGCCCTGAGAGATGAGAGTACATGCACAGTTGGGCTTGAGGAGGACACATAAAGCCCCTCACGCATCTCCCACCACTCTGTGACCCTGAGGAAGCCCATCTCTGGTGAGAATGCCCTACACTGTGTTATTAGAGGTTCTGTGAAGCTGGCGCCAGGTAACTGCCCAGAAGCCAGGGCTCTCCAGCAGGGCTTTTGTGCGAACTAACACAGGCTGTATTTGCTTTTAAACCCAGGAGAGACAGAGGCCAGCCCAGCCTCCATAGCAAGTTCCAGGCAATCTGGTCTTCAAAAAAAAAAAGCAAAAAAGCTGATATGATGGTACATGCCTTTAGTTCCAACAGAGGCTGGGATTAAACAAACAAGCAGAACTGAATTGCAGCCAGGCCTGGTGGTGCAAGCCTGGGATGCTAACACTCAGGAAGCTGACTCAGGAGGACTGCTGAGAGTTGAAGGCCGGCCTGGGCTACACAGTGAGACCTTATTTTTAAAAAAACAACAGCAACAAATCTAAAAACAAAAATTGCATCATCCTGATCCTCACTGTAGGTAGCAGCATCCTGACTCCCAGTGACAGAGCCACCAAGTTAGCACTAATAGAAAACTCTGCCCTTGTTCCAAGGTGTGAGTTTAGGATCTGTGGCTCCCCCTGATTATTAAATACCTCTGGTTGGGGGTTGGAGAGATGGCTCAGCAGTTAAGAGTGCCAACTGCTTTTGCAGAGAACCAGGTTCAATTCCCAGAACCCACATGGTGAAGAACCATTTTTAAGCCGGGCATGGTGGCGCACACCTTTAATCCTAGCACTTGGGAGGCAGAGGCAGGCAGATCATTGCGAGTTCAAGGCCAGCCTGGTCTACAGAGTGAGTTCCAGGACAGCTGGGGCTACAGGGAGACCCTGTCTCAGACCAAAAATAAACTCTGGTTGGTTCAAAAAGGTCCAGCCTGGGAGAGGCTGGGAAGGAGTGTGTCCTAACAAGCCACATTTTCTGTGTGTGTGTGTGTGTGTGTGTGTGTGTGTGTGTGTGTGTGTGTGTCTGTGTCTGTCTGTCTGTCTGTCTGTACGTGTTCATGAGTGTGGGTGTACATTTGGGCACATGCATATAGAAGCCAAAAGTGAGATTCAGGTATCGTTCCTCAGGTACTTTGTTTTTTTTGGTTTGTTTGTTCGTTTTTGAGACAGGGTCTCTCACTGGCCTGGAACTCACCACACAAAGCAGACTGGCCCTCAAGCCCCAAGGACCCATCTGCCTCTGCCTCTGCAGCTCTGAGATTATAAGCATGTACTAACATACCCAGCTTTTTTATTTGTTTGCTTTTAATATTCACATATGGGTGGGTGGGTGAGTTGGTGGGTGGGTGCACCAGTGGGGGTCAGAGGACAACTTGTGAGAGTTTCAGGCTTTGTTCCTCAGGCATTTTTATAATGTCCTAACCTGTGGGTTCTGGGATCGAATTCAGGTGGTCAGGCTTGGCAGCAAGTGCCTTTATTCACTAAGCCATGATGGCAGCCTCCATACCAGGTTTCTTATGTGAGTTCTGGGGATCAAACTTGGGTCCTCATGTTTGTACACCAAGTACTATCCTGACTGAACTATTTTCCCAGGCCAAGGTGTGTTTCCTCACAGAGTTAGATAAAAGGCAGACTTTGCAATACTGCCTCTTCTGAGGCCATTTGCACTGAACCACCTCATACCAGACAACAGGGACATTTCTGCAGGTGTATCATTGATTCTGTTATCTACATACTGGAATTTTTTCAATAAATTTTATTTAATTTTTTACTTTAAAACAAAGTTCAGGAACAATGATACATTTTATAATTATATCTTACAGTGGGAAAAAAAGAAAAATAAATTTCTCAATCTTTTCAAATTGGTTGAAGGTCCCTTATCCAGCACCTGCAATATTTTGGACTTTGTGGGTTTTCTTTCAGTTTTTAGAATTTCTGCATACACATAAATAAGCTATGTTGGCAGTGGGACCCAAGGACAAATGCACAGTTCAGTTCCATATCAGAGGCACATAGCATAGAGGTAATCGTATCCTGGATTTTTAGTGTGTGATCTATCACATAAAGTCAGATTTTCAGACCAAGGATGCTCTACCGCCTCATAATGGGAAGAAAAAAAAAATCCGACGTGGTGGCACAAGCCTTTAATCCCAGCACTTGGGAGGCAGAGGCAGACAGATCTCTGTGAGGTCAAGGCCAGCTGGGACTAAAGGGAGACCCTGTCTCACAAAAACAAACAAACAAAAAACCCACAGAAATATAAGGAAGCATTGCTCTTGGAACATCATGGAGGGGGCAGAAAGAATATAAGCCAGGTGACTTCGGAGAGTCCTGGGAGAACACTGCAAAACGCTGTCTTCCCGACATGACCTGCCGCCGTGATCCCGCAGCTCTGGTTAGCTCGCATGAACGCCCCAGCACGGATGGGGCAGAGGCCAGAGGCTCCCCACGCCCTGAGGAGCTGTAGGCAGGTCAGGGTTGCTGGGGAGAGGAGGCCTGTCCTTCAGTGGTGCGACCACGGGTTAGTTGCCCGTGGTCCAGTAAGTACGCCACACCACGGTCGTGCAGGCGATCCTCATTAAACTCAGTGGCTCACAGAAAATCTCTATGAAAGTAGTAGGGGAACTGGCTCGCTAAGATGAGGTCTACACTGTGTTTCCCAGGCTGCTCTGAAACTTTTGGGCTCAAGTGATCTCCCTGCCTTAGTCTCCCAAGTAGCAGGGACAATAGTCATAGGCCACCAAGTCTTAGGGGCTAGATTTTAGTGTCCAGATGCATCTAGTTGGCATCCTGGACTTGTAGAAGGGAAAGTGAGGAACAGAGCTTGGGTCAGATTTGTACCCTGAAACTGGGACCATGATGCCACGCCCCCTTTAGCCAGCACTATGGCCCATTCCAGGGGCAGATTCCAAGCTGCAGTACTGTCCCACAGTACAGTAAATCGCTTGAGACCCAGGAGTTCCTGAATCTACCTGTTTATTGAGCTGCTACAGCAGCTCAGCTAGTAAAGGACCTGGGCAGACTCAGCTGCCTGGCACAGGCAGTAGGGATGGGCACCCATTGGAAGTATGGCTGCCAACTCACGAACCAAGAATATCATTACAGTGGAGCCTGGGAGGAGGGGGCTTGGTGTGTGGGTAGTCGGTGACATGTGTGTTTAGCACGCTCAGGGCCCTGGGTTCAATTCCCAGCACCACACAAATCAGTCATGGTGGTGCATAATCCCAGTGGGGTCATAAGGGTGGTAGGGGCACCAGAAGTTCAAGGTTATCTTCAACTTCATGGGAAGTCTGAGGCTAGCCTGGGCTAGTGACCTTGTCTTTAAGAGTACTAAGGTATACATCCAGAAATGCAGTCTTTGCCCCATTCTCTGTTCCCTCCCCAGGCTTATCTCTCCCTTGTAATTAAAGTTAGGATGCTTTAGGTTTTTTACTCCAAGTGTCTTTCAGAAGAGGGCTTTGCTCTGGTCCAAGGTCATTACCCTGCTTCTCTAAACCCAGGTCCCATTCGTTTATAAGTACTGTAAGAAGCCGGGTGTGGTGCACGCGTGAGGTAGAGGTAGGCGGATCTCTGTGAGTTCAAGGCCAGCTTGGTCTACAGAGCGAGGTCCACGACAGCTGGTACTAAAACGGAGACCCTGCCTCAAAAATACCAATTAAAAAAAAAAAAAAAAAGGAAAAAACCATAAGTACTGCAAGAATCACTGGATTAATTGGGTCAGGTTTTGGTTTGCTGTCCCCACAAGACAGTGGTCAACAGGAGGAGGTACCATGCGGGCTCTCCCTCCCCTTTGGAGACAGGATCTCATGTAAGCCAACTTGGCCTCAAAGTTGCTGTGTAACTGAGTGTGGTTTGACTTTGGATCCTCCTGTCTCCACGTCTCCAGTACTGACATGCAGACTTAGACCCCTCCGTGTGGCTCCCTGCAAACTCTTCGGAACCGAACCCGCCGAGTGGCCTTGCAGCCACTGTCTCTGCGCCATCCTGCCACACCCTCAGCCCTTCACAGCTTTTTCCAGAGTCCACTAATGTCTGTACCAGTACAAAAATTCAGAGCTGGGCCTGGAGGCACGAGCCTTTAATCCCAGCAAAGGCAGGTAGATCTCTTTGAGTTCAAGGCCAGCTGGGGCTACAGGGAAGACCCTGTCTCGAAAAGACCCCCCCCCCCAAAAAAAAGAATACAGTTTCAGGGCTGGAGAGCTGGTAATGACTAAAGGCTCAGGCTCACCATCAAAACAGAAGCAGATTCATGAGCTGGAGTGCGGCTCGTGGTACAGTGGCACCAGCCAGGTATGTGCGAGGCCTTGCGTTCCATCCCCGGCGTTGCGTTCCATCCCGGCGTTGCGTTCCATCCCCGGCGTTGCGTTCCATCCCCGGCGTTGCGTTCCATCCCCGGCGTTGCGTTCCATCCCCGGCGTTGCGTTCCATCCCCGGCCTTGCGTTCCATCCCCGGCCTTGCGTTCCATCCCCGGCGTTGCGTTCCATCCCTGGCCTTGTGTTCCATCCCCAGCATTGCATAAAGAACAGACTCTAAGCTTGAAAGCCAGTCGTTCCCTAACACGCTGTTTGGATCCATCAGAACACAAAACTACAACTCACTTAAACGTCTTCTACTGACTTTTGTTTGCCAGTGTAGATGGGCAGCAGTGCATGCCGTAGAGTAGAGCCAGTGTTCAGAGGAGGCCAGCTATACAAGCAGAACTGGGGTGAGGGACACAAAACAAAAACAAAAGATTGGGCGTTCATTTCAAAGATAACTTTCGTTGTCTGGTGGGTAAAGGACACAGAACAGTGGAACACTGGTTAACCTTGGCTTGCTTTTCTGTGAGAATCAAGCACGTGTGGTGTGTGGGTGTGTTTTCATGTGTGGGGGGCTAAAGTTGGCATCAGTATCTTGTTTGATCTCTATTTACTGAGACATCATTTCTTAATTGAACCCAGGGCTCACTAATCGGCTAGCCTAGCTAGGTCCTTACCCAGGGCATCTGTCTGTCTCCCAAGTGTCAGGGTGGCAGGCAGTTACCACACCCGTGAGCTTACAGGATCCTGGAGACCTGAACTCTGGTTCCCAGGCTTGCATGATAAGCACTTTATCCAGGGAGCCATCTCTCCAACCCCAGGGAACCTCTGTCCTGCCCGCTGACCAGGCCATTAGGGAATGTGTTCTTGTTTTCCCATTTCTCCTGATTGCCAGATAACAGTGTAGACACCATTGTGACTTTTAGTGATGCCTAAGGCCTCCTGTGGCCTTACGCGTGTCTAAGTATGTATGCATGTGTATATATATATATATATATATATATATATATATGCGTGTGTGAAATGCACATGGGTGTTTTACCCATGCGTCGGTATGTGTGTATTAGGCCAGAGGTTAAGGTCAGGAACAGTCACTCTCCATTCTATGTTATATTTTGAAATAGGGTCTTTTTTTTTTTTTGGTCTTTTCGAGACAGGGTCTCCCTGTAGCCTCAGCTGTCCTGGAACTCACTCTGTAGATCAAGCTGGCCTCGGACTCAAAAATCACCTGCCTCTGCCTCTCGAGTGCTAGGATTAAAGGCATGCGCCACCACGCCCAGCTTGAAATAGGGTCTTTTAACAAATCGGGAGCTTACTAATTCAGGTAGATTGGCTGTCCCGTGAGCCCCCGTGATCCTCTGGTCTCTGGCTCCCCAGCACTGAGATCTCAGGCACATGGTGCTGCATCCAGCTTTATCTGTGTTTTAGGATCTGAACTTGGGGCCTCACGCCTGTGCAGCTGGCCATCTCCCCTACACCTTCCCGTGGGAGGGGTGTGTGAGAGTGCGTCTGTGTGGTGTGTGTGTGTGTGTGTGTGTGTGTGTGTGTCTGTCCACACACCACAGCACATGTGGCGAGATCAGAGGACAACCTGTGGAAGGCCCCAGGGATCCAACTCCTGTCATTAGGCTTGGTGGCAAGTGCCTGTACTCACTGAGCCATCTTGCCAGTCCCCTGCGCCCTGAGGCCTACCAAATATGTGCCCACAGAAACACATTAAAATGGTTGAATGTCTCAGAAAGCATTAATCTGTGCTGGCACACGCCTTTAATCCCAGCACTGGGGCACATGCCTGTGACTTGATGCCAGCCAGGGCTACATAGGGAGACCCTATATCTTAAAAAGAACTGAGAGGTCAGGTGATAAAACCCAGGTGCTGGAGCTGCGGGACTAGAATTGTCATCCACGGGCAAGAGTCCTTTGAGGTCTTCCAACTTAGCTGTAAGTTTTACCTCTGAGGCCGTGCCTCGCTAAGCTTATTTCTCTCTCTCCTCTCCCCTCTCCCTTCTCTCTCACCTCTCTCTTGTCTCCCCACTTCTCCCCTCCTTGCTCTGTCTTGTGTACGCATGCGTATAGGTGCTCTTACCCCACGGAAGTCAAGACTTTAGCATCAGAGTGATCTTCCTCTGATCACTCTCCACTTTATATTTTGAGACAGGGCCTCTCACGGAACCTAGAGCATACCATTTCTGCTAGATTGGCTGCCTTCAAGCCTCGGGTCCATCCCATGTCCCCTTCCCCCAGCACTGGGGTTACAGAAGCACACTGCCACGTGGGTGCTTCTTGGGATTCAAACTTGGGACCTCATGCTTGCGTAACCAGTACTTTACCCACCGAGCCATCGCCAAGCCTGCCACCCTGGGTTTTTGTAAACTAGGGAGAGACGATCCATGGTCTGGCCTTGGCTTGAGCCTCTGCCCTTCACCATAGCCCTTTCTAGAGTCCAAACTATATGCACACAGTCCTCTGAGAAGCCTTTCTGCCCTGCCCCATTGGACAGCGCTGCCCATGGCCCTCTAGGCCGACCCCTCCCACTGGGGCTGGCACTTCCTTGTCCTTGGCCCCACCTGCCCAGGCTGTCGCACTTGGAAGTGCTGGTCTCAGCCCTGTGCCCCTCCTGGGCCTGGAAGAGCCCCTCCGTGGACAGGAGTCAAGGTGGCTGTTGACAGGAAGGCCAGGTACTGCTGCTTCTTCCATTGTTGAGTATTGCTGTGGATGTTGGGGTACCCTTCCCACAGTGAATCTGACCCAGGTCCTCCTACCAGCCCCTCTCCAGATCCTGGATGGAACCTGGACACCAGCAGTATGGGAGTTGCAGGCGGTGAACTCCTGAGAGCCCAACAGTGAGTGCCCTGCTGTTTGGGCGGGGTTTGGCCCAGGTTTGCTACACCCCTAGCAGACGGGGCACTGAGCATGCTTTCCAGCGTGGCAGGGACACAGTGGGGAGCGGTCTCACAGTCTTCTCCTTGCCCTCCGTGGAGCTGGGCACTGAGCATGCTTTCCAGTGTGGCAGGGACACAGTGGGGAGTGGTCTCACAGTCGTCTCCTTGCCCTCCGAGGTGCTGGGCACTGAGCATGCTTTCCACAGCGTGGCAGGGACACAGTGGGGAGCGGTCTCACAGTCGTCTCCTTGCCCTCCATGGAGCTGGCCAGTATGAGCTGCTTTGGAATTGCCTGGACTGCAGCAAGGACCAACTTAGCAGAGTTCCACGGACAAGGCCTGGGGACATTATATTATAACCAGTACTCAGGCCACAGAGGAGCTGCCCTGTCACTGCTGCCCGTGACCATCCAGGACCTGGGCTGGGTGTATGCAGCCACAGGTAGGAGGAAGCTTCACACAGGAAGAGGTGTGATCACGGTCTTCCTATCACTCCATCCTGCTCACTTTTATGAGCCTTGACCTGTCCCACTTCAGAGCAAACAGTAGGTGTCCACAGAGACTGCCCTGGAGGCCAGTGTTCCATGGACCCCTTGTAGGCCAGGTCTGCGATTTAGCACTGCTCGTCATAGGAGCAAGCTCCCTGCCAACCAAGAACACAGTTTGCAAGGGAGCCCGCAAGGGCAGAGCGGTTCCTGTTCACATCCCCAAGGCCCTCTCTGTGACAGAGCCAACCACCAGTTGGATGCTGGAACTCAGCACATTGTGTGGTTCCTTTCCAGGGAAGCCTCAGACTCATTAACAAACCACAGACCACAGACTGACCCAGCAGCCTTGGCAACCCTCACTGTCCCCAGTGGGGGGCACCCTCATTGAACTGCATGGCACCCTTCTTCTCACAGCTCCATACTCCATAGCCATGCCATCATGTGGGAAAAAGAAAAGACGAAAGGACCAAATGGAGGAGGAGGGCTCTGGGAGCACAGGTTGCTGCTGGCAAAGGCGGCTGGCGGGAGCTGGCGGCCATGAGCAGGCTCCTGGTACAACAAAGAAAAGGAACCTAACTGTCCTGAAGAACAGTCAGGGCCTCTTCAACTGCCCCACAGGGTCTCAGTTCTGTTTTGTTCTCTCTCTCTCTCTTTTTTTTTTTAATTTTTTTTATTAATTTTATTTATTTCTGTATGTGTATGAATGTACTGTCTGCATGCAAGTGTCGTGCAATGCCGCGGAGGTCAGAAGAGGGTCTTGGTTTCCCCTGGAACTGGAGTTCTCCTGGAATTGGAGTTTCAGACGGTTCTTAGCCGCCATGTGGGTGCTGGGGATCGAACCCGGGTCCTCTGTAAGAGTGGTCGGTGCTCTTAACCGCTAGGCCATCTCTCCAGCCCTTTTTTTTTTTTTTAAATAAAAGATTGTATATATGGGGGCTGGAGAGATGGCCTAGCTGTTGGGAGCACCGACTGCTCTTGCAGAGGACCCGGGTTCAATCCCCTGTGCCCATGTGGTGGCTCAGAACCATCTGTAACTCCAGTTCCAGGGGGATCTGACACCCTCTTCTTACCCCCATAGCATTGCATGACATGGGTGCACAAACCTACATGCAGACAGTACATTCATACAAATAAATAAATAAATAAATAAATAAATAAATAAATAAATAAGATTTTTAAAAAGATTGTATATATGCGTGTGTTAGTGTGTGTGCACATGTGTAAGGGTCTCATGAAGGCCAGAAGAGGGTGTTGGATCCCTTGGTGGTGGAGTTACAGGCAGTTGTGAGCCACCTGACATGGGTGCTAGGAACTGAACTCAGGTACTCTGCAAGAGTAGCAAGCACTCTCATCTCTCCAACCCCTGGCCTGAAGTATTTGGGGTACACAAACCTATACCCCTCCTGCCCTAAGGACATCCCATAAGTACTGTGTGTTGAAGCTGTGTAAGTACACTGGGCCTCCTATACCCATAAAACACCAGCACTAACCTCTGTCTTAAATTTCTACGTGTATCATCTCATTACAGGGTTTTTAAATATTTAAGCATTTATGCCTATCACAAAATGGTATTTTCTTGGTTTTTATTCATGTGTATGCGTGGGTCTGGGTGTGTACCTGCAGGTGGGTGCCTGGAGAGGCCAGAAGAGGGTATCTGATCCCTAGGAGCTAGACACAGGCATTTGTGAGCAATTTGACATGGGTGCTGGGAACTAAACAAGAGAGGGTCTTTTATTTTTAAATTTTTACATATTTAATTTTGTGTGTGTGTGTGTGTGTGTGTGAGAGAGAGAGAGAGAGAGAGAGAGAGAGAGAGAGAGAGAGAGAGAATCTTGCAAGAATCAGTCCTCTACTTCCACCATTTGGGCTTGGGAATCAAACTCAGGTGGCCAGGCTTTGTGGCTGGTCCCTTTCCCTTTTCTGAGCCATGTCACTGGTCCTGAAGTTTTTTTTTTACCTTAGTTTTTTTGTTTTGTTTTGTTTTAAGTATTTTATTTTTATTTCTTTTTGAGTGTTTTGCCCGTGTGTATATAAGTGCACCACATGTGTACAATGCCTATAGAAGCCAGAAGAGGGTGTCAGATCTCCTGTAACTGGATTTACTGCTGGTCGTGTGGATAATGGGAACCGAATCTATGTGCTCTGGAAGAACAGCGAGGGCTCTTAACCACTGAACTGTCTCCCCATCCCTTACCTTGCTTTTTGAGATGGTGTCTCACAAAGGCCAGACTAGCCTCAACTGGCCTCAAACTCATGGCAATCCTCCTGCCTCAGCCTCTGTAGTGCTTGGATTACAGGTATAGCCATAATGCCTGTATATTTTCCCTGTAACGCTGTATTCATCCTGTTAGCCTGTGGTGTGTTCTCTCTGTAGTCAGCCTAGCACCTGGCCTGGAAGATGGCAAGGTTCCTGGAGGAAAAGCCTACACATGCACACGTGTACCTGTGCAACACTGGCCCCATGGTCAGGGAAGACTGCCCCCTGGGGAGGGCTGACCCTCAGACATAAGGATCCATCTAGGGGTCAGTAACCCCCAGCAGATCCCATAGTCACTGGGATGTTGCAACATCATGAACCTGCTTGCTGGCCTCAAAGTGCACAGGCCATCCTGCTTCAGCCTGGCAGTCCTGATGAGGACTCTGACCCATGCTGCTGACCACTCCGGCTGTGTAGGGTAGGCAGGCACCATGTTTTCCCTGACGTCTTTGTGGGGAAGGAGGCTAATGGTGGAAAACCTCAGGATGATCAAAAATGACCAGGTAGGGCTGGAGAGATGGCCTAGCGGTTAAGAGCGCCGACTGCTCTTACAGAGGACCTGGATTCGATCCCTAGCACCTACATGGTGGCCGAGAACCGTCTGAAACTCCAATTCCAGGAAAACTCCAGTTCCAGGGGAATCCGACACCCTCTTCTGACCTCCGCAGCATTGCACGACATGGGTGCACACACCTGCATGCAGACAGTATATTCCTACACATACAGAAATAAATAAAATTTAAAAAATTTTTTTAAATATTTAAAAAAAATGACCAGGTAGCAGAGGAGCGTACTGGCCAGGTGGGGTCCACATCCCCTTCCCAGCCCTGACTGGCAGTTTCCCATCAGCACAGACATGTCCCCGTGCCTAAGCACACAGGTGGGTCTCACACCCATGTCCCAAGGAAGTTGGCTCCTCACAGCACCATGAGACAAGGACCCAGGACACAGACTGGGCTGGCCTGGTGGATATAGGCTGCCACTGCTCCTACATGAGTGACTCCCGAGGTCAAGATGTCCCCCCATCTCACACAGTCATTCAGGGGAAGGTGGGGAGCTCCTTTCTATAGACAAGCCTGGCCTCTGAGACCGTCTGGCCCTGTTCAGCTAGCCATGTATTTGTGCAGATAGAAGGTGTGGTACCTCACAGGACCCCAGGAGGTCTTCTGGGACTTCTCCATATTTCTGACCTCTACTGAAGTCGGGGTGGTGTGAGCCAGGGAGGGGTACCCCTGCCACCTGCATTTCCTGGCCTTCGCTTTTGTCCTGTTGGCTCTGCTACTTTTAAGACCCTGCTGTTAGCTGGGTGTGGTGGCGCGGCCTTTAATCCCAGCACTCGGGAGGCAGAGACAGGTGGATCTCTGTGAGTTCAAAGCCAGCCTGGTCTACATAGTGTGTTCCAGGCCAGCTGGGACTAAAAGGAGACCCTGTCTCAAAAAGATCCTGCTGTGGGGAGCTGAGCACCAGGCAAGACCGACAATGTGATCTGCCTCCGTGGCCCTTGGGACCCCACAAGCCTGGCTGCTCTCTGCGCAGATGACCAGGTGGTGTGTGCTAGGTGCTCCGAGGGCCATGATCATCTTGGCTGTGAGGAAGCTCAGGCCTGGAGCATAGAAGTTGGCAGCTGCTGGCTCTCCATCTGCCAGGAACTGGTCCAGAAGGAAGGCAGCTGTCAGAATGTGCCATGGCCTGGCCCAGGAGCTACCATCTATTCAGTACTGCTAGTCATCTGACACCAAGGTTCCAGAAGGTTCCATAGGGCAGAGGCCACAACAGGGCCAGGTGTGTAGGCCCAGGCCTTGAAGGCTGGAGCCACTGTCCATCCCAGACAGTGTCTTCTCATGGCTGTGCAGCCCTTGGAGGGACCTTGGCTCCAGGAGCCTCTCTGCCTCTCTGCTTCCTGGGGGCCCTCAAAGGCCCTGTCTGAGCCTGCCAGCCCACGGGAACTCCAGGAGATGTTAGAGGGTCAAGAGCTGCCTTAAGGTCTTCTCTGCATCTACTAAGGGGCCATCCTTCGTCAGAACTGTCATCCTTTTGGCTTCAGGATGTGTCTCCAGAAGCTGAGGTGGCCCACAGTAGTCACATGGCAACTCCTGTGGCCTCAGTCCCCAAGAGACACATGGGCAGGCACAAGGCAGTGGGCCCAACCTGGTACCAACACTCTCCTTAGCTCTGCCCAAGTAAGAATGGGTGGGGGAGTCAGAAACTCAGCAAGGCCTTAGGAAAACCCCCTCTGTCTGGGAAGGAGGAGGTCTCCACACTGTACCTGTCCATCTACAGTGCTCCAATACACCCAGGTCAGTCATCAGAGTGTCCAGGAGAGACACCTGTCATACTGGGTCTGTGCTGCCCGGAGGAGGAAAAGATAGGACTGGACTGATCCTTCTTCAGCTACGTGGCAGGACTGGACGGTGATGCCATGTGCACCGTAGACAGCTTTTTATTTTTTATTTTTTTTTAATTAATTTTTATTTATTTATGTATGTGTATGAATGTACTGTCTGTATGCAAGTCTGTGCACCCGTGTCGTGCAATGCCGCGGAGGTCAGAAGAGGGTCTCGGATTCCCCTGGAACTGGAGTTCTCCTGGAATTGGAGTTTCAGACGGTTCTCAGCCGCCATGTGGGTGCTGGGGATTGAACCCGAGTCCTCTGTAAGAGCAGTCGGCGCTCTTAACCGCTAGGCCATCTCTCCAGCCCCCGTAGACAGCTTTTATAAAAATTTCTGGTCCCTCAGCCGCTCGGTGTGAAGAGTTTGCCAGGCTAGCACCCTACATGAGTTGTGGGCTGAGGCCAGGCACTGCAAAGCACAGCTCAGTCGTCCCACTTGGAAGGTCTGCCCTGGGCAAGTTCCTTGCCTCAGACCCCTGAGAGTTTCTGCTATGCAGCTGGTATCAGGAGAATGTCCCTTGCCCAGGGGCTACCGTGGAGAGCCACAGTCACCACCTCCAACCCCCATCACAGTACTGACCCGTTTCGCCCTTCTTTATTGCAGGAAGTTCTACTACATCACCCTGTTGCGAGACCCGGTGTCCCGCTACCTCAGTGAGTGGCGGCACGTGCAGCGGGGGGCTACGTGGAAGACGTCACTGCACATGTGCGACGGGCGCACGCCCACCCCGGAGGAGCTGCCGCCCTGCTACGAGGGCACAGACTGGTCCGGCTGCACCCTGCAGGAGTTCATGGACTGCCCCTACAACTTGGCCAGCAACCGCCAGGTGCGCATGCTGGCCGACCTCAGCCTGGTGGGCTGCTACAACCTGTCCTTCATCCCTGAGAGCAAGCGGGCCCAGCTGCTGCTGGAGAGCGCCAAGAAGAACCTGCGAGGCATGGCCTTCTTCGGCCTGACGGAGTTCCAGCGCAAGACGCAGTACCTGTTTGAGCGGACGTTCAACCTCAAGTTCATCCGGCCGTTCATGCAATACAACAGCACGCGGGCGGGCGGCGTAGAGGTGGACGAGGACACCATCCGGCACATTGAGGAGCTCAACGACCTGGACATGCAGCTCTACGACTACGCTAAGGACCTCTTCCAGCAGCGCTACCAGTACAAGCGGCAGCTGGAGCGCAGGGAGCAGCGCCTGCGCAATCGCGAGGAGCGGCTTCTGCACCGCGCCAAGGAGGCGCTGCCACGGGAGGATGCGGAAGAGCCAGGCCGTGTGCCCACTGAGGACTACATGAGCCATATCATCGAAAAGTGGTAGTGGGGGCATGGGGGAGGTGCCAGGGGCAAGGTATGATGGGCAAGTGGGCCCACCCAAAACTTTAAGGGGAAAAGAGGTAACCAGCAGTTGTTGCTCTGCAGCGCAGAGGGAAGCGTGCTAGGGTGCAGCGTAACTCCCTGCTCTCCTGGCCTCCGTGTCGCTCTCACAGTTGAAGGTTTGGAAAAGGCTGGAGAGGGGACATGTTGGGTCAGCCAGAAGTCCCACACCTACTATGCACACACTGGCCCCCAAGGAAACCCTCTAGGAACACATGACCAGCTCCATATAGTCCATCTGAAGCACCTTGGCCTCTGGGGACCTTGGTAACCCAGAGTCTTGGGGAGCCTTGACCCCAAGAACACAAGCAGATCTCTGAGGCATCCTCAGACCTGGGGCTTCCCCACCTGCTTATCAAAGCTGCTTTCAAGGTCAGAGTCAGCCACAGCTGAGATAGAGAAGACTAGATTCTAGCCCCTGTGCTCTCTGGATCATGGTCAGAATCCATAGTCCAGCCTGCTGTTGGGAGATGATCCAGCTCAGACAGGAAGGGAGTGGACATCAAGAGCTGCTCCTCAGTCCCTGTTCTTTGTCATCCGCTGTCCCCAGCCCTATCACTGGGACATTTATTCAAGGGCTCTTGTGTCGCCTCTCCCACCACACCAGCAGCCCTACAATCCCATGCATAAAACTGTCCACTGGCTGGGATGCAGGGCCACTGCTACTGATGTGAGCCAAGCCCTGTGTTGGTGCTGGATGGCCTGGCCAGGAATTTCCCCGGTCTCAGCTAAGGTTGGAAGAAACATCTCCTAGTGGCCTCTCTGGGCCCCATATGCACACCTCCCCACTCCGGCTGTCCCCGAATCTAGTCCTAACCCCTCACAAAGGCTGGCCAGGCTGTTTCTAACAGCTCTTCAAATGGGCCAGTGACCCTACTAGAAGCCATGTCACATAACTGTTTTTAAGCACTTGCCTGGTGTGCTGTTCCCTGTGGTCTCTAGGAGGCCCTAAAGGCCCCACCCCTGAGGGAAGGTGCCACGGTTTTTTTAGAAACCGTGTGCATGTGGCCAAGGGCTGTGGGCTGATCGGAGGCAGGACAGGGCTTCCTCCCTGCTCCAGTCTCACTCAGCTACTCAGGCTGTCGAGGGATTTGGTCACCACCAACAGTAATGGGGGACACTTATAGGTATAGTCCAGGTGTTGGCAGGTACGGCCACTTTCAGCTTAGTCTTTGCTGTGAGGCATAGGACCCATACCCAAGCACTGGGCAGTTGATCAGGGAAGATGGGCTCTGATAGGCATGCCCAGTACAGGGCCACTTCCTCCATGGTGAGTGATCATAGCAAGGAGGTGGACAGCAGGGTGAGTGAGTTAGTGATACTGCCCTACTGGAAGGAGGTCAGGATCACTGTCTGGGGATCAGCTGGGATGCTCACAGTGTAAAGTGGATATACTCCTGGGAGAATGGTGGAGCATATTTGGAGAGTCCTTGGGTCTTTCCCAGGTCATGTTGGTTGCTGCGGGCTCCTGTCGGGTAGTAGTACCCAAGCTCCACATGGCCCTTCACAGCTTCCTGTGTGCACGGCCCAAGCATAGGATCTGTTTTGTACATATTGGAATATGTTTTAACTTATGCCCCGCCATCCCGACTCACACGGAAGCACGGGTCTCTTTTCTCTGCTGCATTTGAAGCATAGTCCCTCCCCATCTCAGGCCAGCGCCAGGCTGTCCAGCCCGCACTAATGCTCAGGCCACCAGCTTTGGGGTAAAGCTTCCTGGTACCCACAGCATCTCATGGGACATCTCAGAATGGAGTGCCCCCTCCAACTCCAAGGACTCTGCCCATCCAGAGGCCTTCCCTGAGGCTGAGGCCAGTGAAGCACAGCAAGCTAATAACTTGGTTGCCAGGCACCCTGCAGCCCTACAAATGCCCCCTTCCCCTCCTGGAGTGGGAAGCAGGGACCAGAGACTTCCGGGTGACCTTTCGGGAACTGGAACTGTTTAACTTGAACCCAGGAGCTTTAAAGCTTTATTTATTTATAGCTTCTTATTAAAAAAATAAAAAAGTGTTGAGAAGGAATCTTTTGGTTATTCATACGAAAAGATGAATTGATGATGGAAAAGCAAGTCATCGTCTTCTAATTGTTTTTGTCTAGGTGGAGAATGAACGTTAGCAGATGAAATAAATCCTGAAAAGGTCTCTGTGTGCTGTGGTCTGTGGTAGTGCACATCCCAGGCATGGGAGCTGCCTGCCTCATATGAGTCTCAAATAGTGTCCCTGGGTGCAGGCATGGTTGACAGCACTGGTACTGCTGCACAGCTGCAGGTGACCCATCATAGAACATTATCATCACCATGAAGGGCAGACACTTGCCACTTACTGCTGTACTGAGGCGAGATGACGCCAAGAGGAGGGAAAGCCATGACCAACAGAAGGTCAGCGCCAGCTGCCGTGACTTTTTTCCCTTGACTTTAACTTGGAAATTTTTCTTAATTACTTATATGTATGAGTGTTTTCACTGCATTATGAAAGTACATCATGAGCATGCGGTGCCTATGGAGGCCAGAAGAGGGTGTCAGATCTCCTGGAACTGGAATTATGGGTGGTTGTGAGCTGGGAACTAACTGGGATCCCCTGCCAGTACTTTTTTTTTTTTTTGCCTTTTTGAAACAAGGTCTCCCTGTAGCCCAGCTGGCCTGGAACTCACAGAGATCTTCTTGCCTCTGCCTCCTAAGTGCTAGAATTAAAGGTGTGCACCACCATGCCCTGCATCTTACCAATACTTTTAACCACTGACCCAACTCTCCAGCCCCTAAATTGAAAAAATTTCAAAGGACAAAGTAAAAGATGGAGCTGGGGGGGCTGGAGAAATGGCCTAGGGGTTAAGAGCACCAACTGCTCTTGCAGAGGACCCGGGATCAATCCCCAGCACCCACATGGCGGCTGAGAACCGTCTGTAACTCCAATTCCAGGAGAACTACAGTTCCAAGGGAATCCGACACCCTCTTCTGACCTCCGCGGCATTGCACGACACGGGTGCACAAACTTGCATGCAGACAGTACATTCATACACATAAATAAATAAAATAAAACTAAAAAAAAAAAAAAACGGGGCTGGGAATATAGCTCAATTTGTCTGGCGTACAGTAAGCCCTGGGTTTGGTCCCCAGCACTGCATAAACCAGGTGCCCCGTGGACCAGTAATCCCAGCATTCAGGCAGAGGAGGCAGGGAGGATTCGGAGTTCAAGATCACAGTTAGCTACATAGCAAGTCTGAGGTGAGCTGTGAGACCCTGTCTAAAGAAAACTGGGCTTACCTTTTTTTTTTTTCTTTCTGAGACAGGGTCTCCCTGTAGCCCCAGGAGCTGGGGCTGGACCTTACTCTGTAGACCAGCCTGGCCTTGAACTTATAGAGATTCACCTGACTCTGCCTCCCGAGTGCTGATTAATCCACCATGCCTGGCTTAAAGATGGTTCTTAGCCACCATGTGGGTGCTGGGAATCGAACTTGGGTCCTTTGCAAGAGCAGTCAACGCTCTTAACTGCTGAACCATCTCTCTAGCCCCTAGGCTTACCTTTTGTATTAAGGATCGCTAGAGGAACACAACAGGTAGAATGAATATGTGTGTGTGTGTGTGTGTGTGTGTGTGTGTGTGTGTGTGTGTACGTAAAGGAGATTTGTTAGATTGGCTAACAAGACAGTCTGAGTCATCCAACAGTGGCTATGCCAAACTGGAGAGGCTGAGAAGCCAGCAGTTGCACAGTTCATGGACTACTTGTCTCAACAGTCCCAATCTGTACCTGGAGGATTCCTGGGGAGCTGCAGGTCCAGTCAGCATTGGAACCCCAAGAAATTTGTGGCACCTTGTGAACTGGCTCAGCAGTTAAAAGCAGTGGCTGCTCTTGCAGAGGACCTGGGTTCAGTTCCCAGCACCCATATGGTGACTAACAACTGCCATTAACTCCAGTTCCAGGGGATCCAACACCTTCTTCTGTACTCCTTGGGCATTACACAGCATGGGTACACTCACAGTACGTGCAGGCAATATATTCATACACAGAAAACAAAAATAATTTTTTAATTGGTTCTAATATTAGTGAAAGAGCGCCACAGCAACTCACCAACCAGGGTGAAGGCAAGCCAGCAGGAAGCAAAAGCCTCCTCCGTGTCCTTTTACATTGGCCTCCATCAAAGGCGCCAGCATATGCAGGCTGGGTCTTAGGTTTCAAATAATCTGATCAAGAAAGTCCCTCACAGGACTGCGCAGTGGCTTGTATGGTAATTGATTCCAGATCCAGTCAAGTTGACCAACCAAGATTGGCCATCACGCCCTTTATTCCAAGAAATAGCAAGTTAATAGAAGATATCTCATGTTAATAAAAAAGAGCTTAAGAGACTATCAGCTCCATATTAATTCCTTATCTGTTACCAGTAACAGCTCCACAATTGAGTTACAAAGAATAAAGGTTTACCATGTGTAACGATGCATGCCTGTAATCCCAACAGAAAGAAAAAAGGTTCATTTTGGTTCACAGTTTTGATACAAGGTTGAGGGACTTGCTTGTGAGGCAGAGACCTTTCTGACTTAAGGCACCACATAGCAAGAGTAAGTCAAGCAAGCCAGGCATATGGGAGTCCCATATTCCACGAGCAACTCCAGTGTTCAGGAGGTGAAGGCAGGGAGATCATCACTTCTCAGCCAGCCTGAACTATGCATTGAGACCCTATCTCTTTTTTTTTTTTTTAATTTTTATTTATTTCTGTATGTGTATGAATGTACGGTCTGCATGCAAGTCTGTGCACCCGTGTCGTGCAATGCTGCGGAGGTCAGAAGAGGGTCTCGGATTCCCCTGGAACTGGAATTCTCCTGGAATTGGAGTTTCAGACGGTTCTCGGCCGCCATGTGGGTGCTGGGGATCGAACCCGGGTCCTCTGTAAGAGCGGTCGGTGCTCTTAACCGCTAGGTCATCTCTCCAGCCCGAGACCCTATCTCAAACCAAAGGGAAAGCCAGGTGTGGTGGTGCATGCCTTTAATCCCAGCACTCAGGAGGCAGAGACAGGTGGATCTCTGTGAGTTCAAGGCCAGCCTGGTGTACATTGCAAGTTCCAGGCCAACTGGGGCTACAGGGAGACCCCATCTCAAAAAGACCAAAAGAAAACTAAAACAGAAAGGGGAAATGGTACAGTTGGTAAACTGCCTTGCAAGTATGAGGACTTGACTGTTTTAAGGCCAGATGTAGAGGTTCACTGGTAATCCCAGCACTAGGGAAGCAGAGGATGATTTTGGGAGTTCACTGGCCACCCACCCTATCCTACTTGGTGAATTCCAGGCCAGTGACAGACCTTGTCACAAAAAAGCAAGGTTGGGGGCTGGAGAGATAGGTCAGCAATTAAGGGCACTAGCTGTTCTTGCAGAGGACCCTGGTTTGGTTCCCGATTCCTACCTGGCTGCTGACAACTTTAAGTACAGTGCAGGGGAGCTCCCTCTCCTGGCCTCCCATAGGCATTGCATGACGGCATAGCACTCATACACATAAAATAAAAAATCAAGGCTGAAGACATGGCTCAGTGTTTAAGAGCACTGACTGCTCTTGCAGAGGACCTGAGTTCCATTCCCAGCACCCACATAATGGCTAACAACTGTTTGTAACCCCAGTTCCAGGGGATCCGACACCCTCTTTTGATCTCTGTAGTCATGGAGGCAATAATACAGAAAATAAAAATAATAAAATATATTTAAAAATTAAGAGCCAGGCATGGTGGTGCACACCTTTAATTTCAGCACTTTGGAGGCAGAGCAGGTAGACCTCTGTGAGATCAAGGCCAGCCTAGTCTATATAGTTCCAGGCCAGCCCTGTCTCAAAAATGCCCAAAGGAATTTTTTTTTTTTTTTTTGTCTTTTTTTGAGACAGGGTCTCCCTCTAGCCCCAGCTGACCTGGAACTCACTCTGTAAACCAGGCTGCCTTGAACTCACAGAGACCTGCCTGCCTCTGCCTCCCGAGTGCTAGGATTAAAGGCGTGCACCACCACGCCCAGCTTAAAGACGGTTCTTAGCCACCATGTGGGTGCTGGGAATTGAACCCGGGTTCTCTGCAAGAGCAGTCAGCACTCTTAACAGCTGAGCCATCTCCCCAGCCCCGGAATTTTTTTTTTTTAAAGACCAAAATGGATGGCCTCTTGAGGAACCACAGCCACAGTTGTCTTGTGGCTTCCAAATGCACACACAAACACACACACACAGAGTTACAGCTGTACATAAGAATATGCACACATTAAAGGCATGGAGGCCCACAGCTTTAACCCCAGCACTTGGGGAGGCAGAGGCAGGCAGATCTCTGTGAGTTCAAGGCCAGCCTGGTCTACATAGTGAGTTCCAGGACAGCTGGGAGCTGGGGCTACAGGGAGACCCTGTCTCAAAAGACCAAAAAGAACATGCCCACACACAAATGAAGGAATCCTGTGTGTGCCCTCTAGTCACCCTCTGATAAAGCCACAGTATGCACTCATGGGACTCCACTCAAGACATCTCATCCTGATCGTCTCCCGAGTGTGCCCACCTCTGAACATCAGTCAGTCCCTACTATGGATTACACACCATACATGAAGCCTTGGGGGGCGGGGGACCCAACCATATCCAAGCCACAGCAAGCTCCAAGGTTTCCCTGGAGGTAATATTTTACCACATATTTACCCTGTGCCTCATTTCCTATCCTACACAAGGGCACACATACGCGTGCTTCCCTGAAACATCAGAAAAGTTGTGGTCATCCTTCACTGCTAAACCCTTGCACATATGTATACTGAGGATGACCCGCTGCCGGAGCACTCAGCCCAACTGCCACAGCCTCCAGACAACCCGGATGCAAGAACGTTACCTAGACACCATCCAGATCGTTTCCTGCTCTCATCCATATCTACAGAAGGCTTTTGTAACCCCAGGGCCAGAGTGCTTCCTGAGCCCCTCCTGACTTACCAGAGTCCACACCCTCTCCTTTGTGTCCTTCTTACCATTGATTTTGGGGAGGAGCCTCTGAATGCCACAGTGCACATGTGAAGGAAGGTTCTGGAGCAACCTCGGTCCTCACTATCCGCCTGGTTTGGGTCAGGGACTTTGCTTTTCCTCTACCTACATCAGGCTAGCTGACCGTCCAGCTTTAGGGGAACCTGTCTACGTAGACCTCCCATCTCTTAGGAGTGCTGGGATTTCAGATGGCATGTCAGGCTTTTACGTGGGTTTTGGGGATATGAACTCAGGCCCTCGCGACTTGCACGACAAACACTTTTTACCCACTGAGTGTTAACCCATCTCCCCTGCCTGCCACTGATATTATTATGAACTTTTGTCCCTTAAAAGGTATGCATCGCCTGTTTCCTCTTGATCTGCTTATTTAATCGTCTTGAGCCTGAACCAGGGCCTGGTGCTGCCAAGCTTTGGTTCTGTCCTGGGGCTTGGAGAGACTGAGCGCACTGACAGCGGACAGCAAAGAGCCACGCGGAGATCCAGCCAGCCTGCAGAACCACCAGGAGCTGCAGGGAAGGGAGTCCTTGTCACTGGACCAGGCCTGTCACCAAGCTTCACTTCAGCCTGGCATATCTGTCCTTGATCACTTGAGTCCACATAGCGGGGAGCAGTGACAATGCGAGGATTCCAACTGGGGGCTAGATTAGCACGAGGACCGGAGTTTAGTCCCCAGCAACCACAGTAAAAGTTAGCACTGGGGAATCACAGTGCTGGAGAGGTGCACACAGAACCACTCTGGCCAGCTAGACGAGACCACCAAAAAACAAGGCAGCAGGCAGTCCCAGGTAAGATGGCTCAGCAAATCAAAGCACATGCGGCCAAACCCAGTAGGCAGCTCAGTCTCTGGAACTCATGGTAGAAGGAGAGGACAGATTCCCCCAAGTTGTCCTCTGACCTCCATATGCACGAGTGTGTGTGTGTGTGTGTGTGTGTGTGTGTGTGTGTGTGTACATACACATACAACACTCAAAAATAACAGTAAAAAAACAAGAGGAAATCACCCTAGAATGCTCTCAAAGCTTGCCTCATCTTTGCCCGACCTGAATGTTTCACTGGGAGGTTTCTGTACTGCAGTGGGCCAGCCCTCAGCCTGGCCCCTCTGGGGTATCTGAGATGGACATGTCCTCCACTTTCTGGTGGCCCCAGACAGCTTTGTAGGGCCAGTCTCGTGATCAAAGCTGAAGTCAGTCCTGAAGTTCAAAAGCTCCTTTGAAGTCTACCTGAGCCAAATGAGAGAGGCACCTGTCCACCCCAGCCCAGCCTCAGTCCTTCTTGCTATATAGCTATGAAGGCCAGGTAGGAGCCCCTCAGTGGCCTGAGCCTCCTGAACTGACCCCTAGGGTAGCTGTAGTCTTGCTACAGTCAGCTCCAGTTAATGCAGCCTTCCACCCTTACCTGCCTCAAGGCCAGCTGCAACTCGGCCCCTACGCCAGTCCAGCCTCCTGCCCCAGTTCCTCACCTGAACCAGCTCGCCCGCAGCCCACTGCCCTCTCAGCCCCGCCTGTCCTCGCACCCGCTCTGTTTGAGCCCTTCCACACACTGGCAGTCCTTTCTGCCTGTAGGAACCTGGGTCCTGAGTCCCCTGTCTTAAGACATAGTAGTCTTTGTGTCTTGAGACCTCTAGTCCCCTAAACAGTAGCACAGAGCGGAGCCTGTCCTTTGGGCAGCCTCATAAGGAGAGGTACCCCAAGTCTTTTTCACACTAGGTCTCAGGGACCCACAAGACTGGAAGGTTTCAAGGAGGTCACAGGTGTATGTGGGACAAGGACATTGAGTTTATTGCTGATGGGGGCTTCATCTCAGGGGATGCTCTTGCTAAGAATCCCATACATGCTGCTGCAGCCCAAACCCCAGACCCTTCAAAAGTGGTGTGTCAGATGGAAGCTGTCCCTTGTGCTGGCCTGCTGCCTTTAAAAAAAAAAAATGATGCATTTATTTTTATTTGTACAAATGTTTGATCGCCTGTATGTATCCTGGTGTATAGTAATGTTACTGAAATCCAGAAGAGGGCAAAAGCTGCCACGTAGATGCTGGGAACCCAACCCAGGCCCTCTGGAAGAACAGGAAGTGCTCTTAACTCCTGAGCCACCTCTCCAGCCCCATTTTTCTTTTCTTTTTTCTTTTCGAGACAGTGTCTCATGTAGCTCAGGCCGGTCCCAAACTCAAGATGTGGCTGAAGATGATCTTTAATTTTGTTGCTTGTTTTGTTTTATTTTGGGTTTTTTTTTTTTTTTTTTTTTTGACAGGGTCTCACTACAGCCCCAGCTAGCCTGGAACCTGCTCTATACTCGTGGCTGGCCTGGATCTCACCTGCCTTTCCCCCCAAGGGCTGGGATTAAAGGTGTGTCTGACCACCCCTGGTTTATGCAGTGCTGGAGATGCACCCAGGTTTCTTACATGGTAGGCAAGCAGTCTACCACCGAACTACAACCCCCACAGTGGCCCCACCTTCAGCTTTCTCTGTCAAAGGGATCCAGCAATGTTCAGAGAATCCGGGCCCAGCCAGGACCTTCACTCAGCTCCACGATCATGAAGGGGGTCTCCAACTCTGACCCAAGACACACAGCCTCCTCGCCGTCCCTCATGATCCCTGGGATGGGGACACACATGCTGTACAGCCATTCTGAACCAAATTAGAATGATAGCCATTTCCATGGGCACAAGACACAGACATCCTTCTCTTCTCCCTGCCCCCCAAAAGCTGTGTAACAATTCCCATCCCCCCATGCCTCACCTCCACCTCAGCTGAGTGGGCCACCCAGCTTCAACCTTAGGATGCCAAGTTCCTGGGCACCGCCCAGATATGTCCAAACCCTGTGACAAATTGCTCCCATGGCCAACTTGCTTCTTGCTAATCCACTCACTGTTCAAGTAGCTTTCCCGGCCTCACGTGGGAGTCGCCCCCTGGGACACACTCCCAGCAGGGATGCTCGGCTACCCCTCCTCCAGGAGGCCAAGGCCCTCATCTGCTGCTTGCTGGGGTGTCAGTGCAGCTGGGGCTCCCACTATGGAAAACAGAGAGATAAAGCGTGGCCCAAGCCCCCACCTCAGCACAGCTTCCTGACATCCTCTCGCAGACTCTCAGCATACCCAATGGGGGTCAGGCTGTCTCCTCCATGCCATGTCACCCATCCCTGTGGTTCCCGGGCACCAGGACTCACTATGCCCCCAGCTTTCACTTCCCTCCCCACCGGGAGCCTTTCCCAGTGCCCAGCCTGGGCACAGAATCAGGGCTAGCCTTCCTTTCTGCCCTGAGAATCCCTACTCTCCAAGCCCCCTGATGGTGTCTCAGATTCCAGCGAGGCCCCATCACCGACCCCTCTGGGACTACTCAGAACCCTGTGACTTCTCATAAGAGGCAGCCAGGGGACTTTAGAAAACACTTTTCTTTCTCCAACACTAAGCCAAGCATTGAAGACAGAAGCCGGGACTCCAAGGAGCCAGCCCTGACAATCCTCTTTGTGCTGCTGGGGCCTCCCTTCCCCTGTGCTGCTCCAGGGGCTGAAAAGTGGGGGTGGTGAGGGCTGACGGTTTTCCCAGGCAAGGAGCTGCAGGGGTACAAAGTCATGCCAGGAACTATGCAGAGGGAGGTCCTTGCAGAGCTGGGCTTTCTACCTGGGAAAGACCTGTGTAAGTTCCAACTCTGACCTAGGAGCAGCCTGCAGTGAGCTGGGCGTCCATTGTGCACTGATGTGTCCCACATGGCAGAAAGCGGATGCCCATTTGTAGGCGCTCTCTAGACAAAAGGGATTACACACACACACACACACACACACACACACACACACACACACACACACAGCGCACGCTGCCGCTGGAAGTCTTTTTTCATGTCACTGCCCCCTGAGGGAAGGAGGCGATCCTTATACCTCTGCCAAGAGGTTTGCTCTGCGTCAAGACGCTGCTGCCGCTGACCCCTCTGCTGTCTCGGCCAATTCCTGCTACGGTCTAAGGAGGATAAAATGGGAAATGAAGGGTAAAAGGAAGGGCAGGGGTGAAACAAGCGCAGTTGGCCCCTAGAAAGAGCTGTTCCCACCTTGTAACCAGACCGAGAGCCTAGGCGACGTAGGCTCCGCTAGCTTCCCCAAGATGGCAGGCCTAGGACTGCCTCCATTGCATGCTACACAGGCCACGTACCATGTGTGCTACATGGGCCACTTATTACATACTGTGCATATAATGTGCTGTGTATATCACATGTCTCATGTAACACAGGGTGAGCTCTCTCTGTTGAGTGCCATGTACTGTGTGTACAGCTGTCCAAGGTGTGGAGTAAAGGGTGTATGGTATAGGCGTAGCATTCATGTTACATGCTATGTATGCTGCATGCTAGGTAGGTCCATGTGATGTTTAGTTACATTGAATAAGTTGTATGTTGCATTTGCTATGTACTGCATGTGTTATGTGCTACACGTGTTGTATATTACACGTGTTCTGTGCCATGCACATGCACTATGTTCTGCTTACATCATGTGCTAGATATATTGTGCATGACCTAGGGCACATTCTATTATTTTGACTCTATGTTTAGACACAGCACACATTAGGAATGTGTGCTGATTAGTTTGTCAACGTGACACAACCGAGAATCCTCTGGGAAGTCTCAGTGAGGAATCATCCAGACGAGGCTGACCTGGGGGCATGGCCCTGGGATGGTCGTCATTGCCTTACTTGACGTGGGGAGACCCAGCCTGGAAGTGGACAGCACCGTTCCCTGGTTGGTAGCCTGGACAGTGTAAGAGAAAGTCAGCCGGCACTGGAAAGCGCACACATCTGTTCATTCTCTTAGTTGTTTTTTGGTTTTGTTTTCTTTTTTGTGGATAGGAGGTAGTGTTTGAGACAGGTCTCACTGTGTAGCACTGGCTGGCTTGGAACTCACTCTATAGACCAGGATAGCTTTAAACTTAGAGATCTGCCTGCCTCTGCCTCTCAAGTGCCACGATTCACAGCAGGTACAGCTATGTCCGGCATGTTCATTCCCTTCATCTTGACTGTGGATGCGATGTGACCACCTGAGTCAAGTTTCTGTCACCTTGACTCCCATCCTGTGGCGGACTATGACTTGAAGTTGTGAGCATGAACAGACCATTTTTCCCCTGAGTTGCACTTTATCCAGCTGTTTCATCAGAGCAACAGGAAGGGAACTCGGACTGTGTGTTATGAACCATTCTGGGCAGTGTATGCCCCATCTACTTTATACGTTACACACCATACATACATGCTGCACCATTCTGGGCAGCGTATGCCCCATCTACTTTATACGTTACACACCATACATACATGCTGCACCATTCTGGCCAGCGTATGCCCCACCTACTTTATACGTTACACACCATACGTACATGCTGCACCATTCTGGGCAGTGTATGCCCCATCTACTTTATATGTTACACACCATACATACATGCTGTACCATTCTGGGCAATGTATGCCCCATCTACTTTATATGGCATGCCACATGCATGCATCCTGTGTTGCGTGTGTGACATGGCACTTCCCCCAGGGGTCCACTAGCCTCACCCATCTCTGCCTGAGAGGCGTGCTGTTTACAGCAGTTGGCATCTCTACCCTGAACTGTGGGTACACACCTCTGGCTGCCAAGCTGTAGTGCAGGATCCCCAGAGCCTGTCAGTGGTACTCCAGGCACAGCTGGTAGTAAGGGACATTGGTTCTCTTTAATACCTGTGTCATTCCAAAGCTACCGTAGCTCTTTTATCTCTTCTGACATTGGACATGGGGTTGGGTGGGGATTGGCCTCTTTATAAAGTTACTATTATGCTCTTTACAAAGACCCATGCTTTCAGTTTTCTTTTTTCTTTTTCTTTTTTTTTTCTTTATTTTGGTCTTTTTGACACAGGGTTTCCCTATAGCCCCAGCTCGCCTGGAACTCACTATGTAGACCAGGCTGGCCTTGAACTCACAGAGATCCACCTGCCTCTGCCTTCCAAGTGCTGGGATTAAAAGCGTGCACCACCACGCCTGGCTTCAGGGTTTTTTAAATTTTTTATTTTATTATTTTTTTATGTGTATGAATGTACTGTCTGCATGTAGGTTGGTGCACCCATGTCGTGCAATGCAGCAGAGGTCAGAAGAAGTTGTCAGATTCCCCTGGAACTGGAGTCAAAAATGGTTCTTAGCCGCCATGTGGGTGCTGGGAATTGAGCCTGGGTCCTCTGCAAGAGCAGTCAGTGCTCTTAACCGCTAAGCCATCTCTCCAGTTTTCTTAAGTCAATACCACAGTGGAACTTAGGGACTATCTACCTGTGCATTTGAATCTCATCACAAGTTTCCAGTTATCCGTAGTGGGCTGACTCAAAGCTGAACATGGTGCAACATGCTTGTAATCCCAGCGCTGGGGAGGCTGGGGCAAGAACGAGATAGAAACTGGTCAAGTAGGAACCCTGGGTTGGTGAGTTTTAACTGTCAACTAAGCCTAGAATCACCAGGGAGGAGAGCCTCAAAGAGGAATTCTGTAGATGAGGTTAGCCTGTGGGCATGTGTGGGAGTTGTCTTGATTGTTATCAGACTCAGGGTGCTGTAGGAAGCACTCTTCCCCGGGCAGGGAGTCTGGGGTACGAGTGGAGGGGGTTGGCCAAGTGCACGCAAGCAAACATGCATCTGCTTCTCTCTCTCCTCCTGACTACAGTTCTGACCACCAGCTGCTTTGATCCTGCCTCGACTTCCCCGGGATGATAGGCTGTGACCTAGAACTGTAGGCCAAACAAGACCTTTCTACCTGACATTGCTTTTTGGTCAGAGTATTTTATCCAAGCAACAGCACGGGGCTAGAGCAGCCCTAAAGCAGCCATTCTGGGCACGTCCTCGTCAGAGACCAGGAGCGTCGGGAGAGCTCTACTTCCTGCTTCCTTGTTATCTTTTCTCTTAAGTGAGAAACCATGACAGAAAGCTAAAAGTGAGGATGTGACCAAAACTGACAGGGGACACCTGGACACACCACGGGTGGGCCGAGTGGACGACCAGCACCCGTGCCTCACCCTATAAAAAAAAATTTTATTCTTTCAATTTGAGAGACCAGAACTCGCAAGCCACAGATTCAGCGAGCATTCTGTGTGACTGTGAGCATCAGGCTTGAGGCCACCCAGGTCTCTATAGTGAGATTCAAAACTCAAAGTGAACGAGCTGCCCAAGTGTGACGTGAGGGGGAGCATTTCCCTGCCTCCGCCCGGCCACCAGCCCGGCCACCCTATTTGATTACATTTCCGCCTCAGTGCCCCACACAAGCTGGAGGCTCCCGTTTCGTTTGTTGTTATTCGAGACAGGGTTTCAGGTAGCCCAGACAGGCCTCCGACTTACCCTGTAGCCCAGAATTCCTGATCCTCCTGTCTCCAGTGTGTCACGCTGGATTTTTAGCTTTCCGTTTTGGTGCTGAGGCTAGACCCCAGGGCTCCCAGCCTTCCAGGCAAGCATTCTACCAACTGAGCCCTGCCCACAGCTTTGAATCTTCAGAGAAGTAAAACTGCTGACTGAACCCCTGTTCATATGCTCAGGGGTCGTTGGGTAACTTCTTTATCATATTATCTTTTTGTTGTTTGAGTTAGAACATACCCCCTCAATCGTATACTCTTGCTTCTTGACAGTTGTATGACTTCCTCACTCGGCTGAGACTACTACTTGAGGATTTATTTTGAAAACGTTAACCATCCTTCTTCCCGGTATTTTGGTTGACACTTTCGTACTTGTATATAATGAATCCTAGTTGTTTCTGCACTTACTCCCCTCCCTCATCTCCCACCCTCTCCAGTTGGAACCCTTCTTCCCAACAGGCCCCCTCCTATCTTCATGACTTCTTTCTGTGTGTGACTCAGAGTTTAATGAGAATTTCCTGCCACAGCAAGTTATTTACTGGAGCACAGGCAGCTTACCACTAAAGAAAATGTCACCCCCTCTGCCAACAACTATTAACTTGCCAATAGTCCTACAGGGAGGGCTGGGGCCTCATAGGCCCCTCCCTCCCCATCTCTGGGATGAAACGCTGGAGGGATCCACCTTGTACAGGTATTGTGCAGGTAACTTGTGCAGCCTCTAGACTATTTTTTGCTCATTTTTTAAAAAGACTTAATACAGGCTGGAGAGATGGCTCAGCAGTTAAGAGCACTTGCTGCTACTGCAGAGGACCTGGGTTCGGTTCCTAGCACCCACAGACCAAGGCTCTCAACTACCTGTAACTCCAGCTCCAGGGAGATTCAATGCCTCTGCCTCCACAGGCACCTGCAGTCACATGAATACACCCATACACAGACATACACATACACTTAATTTAAAAATAAAAAGAAGCCTTTAAAACATTTTTACCGGCGCTGGAGAGATGGCCTAGCGGTTAAGAGCACCAACCGCTCTTGCAGAGGACCCGGGTTCGATCCCCAGCACCCACATGGCGGCTGAGAACCGCCAATTCCAGGAGAACTCCAGTTCCAGGGGAATCCGATGCCCTCTTCTGACCTCTGCGGCATTGCACGACATGGGTGCCCAGACCTACATGCAGACAGTACATTCATACACATACAGAAATAAATAAAAATTTAAAAAATAAATAAATAAAACATTTTTACCTTATATGTATGAGTGTTTGGCCTGCATGTATGTAAGTGTGTGTATTGTGGAGGTCAGAAGAGGGCACTGGATCCCGTGGACCTGGAGTTACGGACCGTTGTTAGCTGCCACGTGGGTGCTGGGAACTGACCCAGGTCTTCTGCAAGAGCAGACAAGTGTCCTTACCCACTGAACAGTCTCTCCAGGCCCTAAAAATAAACCTTAAATAATCTTAGCCAAGAGTGGTGGTGCACACCGCTGATCCCAGCACTCAGGAGACAGAGCCAGGTGAGCTCTGTGAATTTGAGGCCAACCTGGTCTACATAGAGGGTTCCAGGCCATTCAGTGCCACATAGTGAAATCTTGTCTCAAAAAAACAAAAACAAAACAAATACAATCGGGGGCAGGGCAGTTTTAAGCTCACGGTAAAATGCAGCGGAATTAGTAGGTTTCTCTACGGTCACTGGCCCACACTGGCCTGAGCTGCGGTCGGCGCCCCTTACAAGATGGGTGCAATGTTCCAGCTGCCAATCCCACCAGGTGATGTCTTCAGCCCTGAGATCAGTGGTCTCACTAGGGTCTGTGCTTGGTGCTGGACACCATGTGGGTTTGTGTCTCCTGACATGCATCTCATGTCATGGTGTCAAGCAGAATATTTTTACCATCCTCACAATCCCCAGGGCTCTGCCTCTTTGTCCCTCCCTCCCTGGCTGCACTCATCCATCATCACTGACTGCGGCTTCACTTTCCCTAGCAGGACTGCGTGTCCTGCAGCCTTCCCATCTGGCTTCTCCATGCAGTTAAGTTTCCTCCATGTCTTGTGTGCATGCACGTATGTGTGTGCATATATATGTTCGCACTCACGTATGGAGGCCAGAGGTCAACACTGGTGGTGTTCTCCCAGGGACATCCACCTTATTTTTGTAGACAGGGTCTCTCACTAAAACCTGGAGCACACCAATTAGGGAGGCTGGTAAGAATCTGATCTCCACCTTCCCAGTGCTGAGAATACAAGCATATGCCACCATACCCAGCTTTTTTTTAAAAAGTGTTTTCTACAAACTTTTATTTATTCACTTTTATTTTATGTATATGCGTGTTTCGCATGCATATATTTGAGTGTACCACATGCATGCAGTGCCCTCAGAGGTCAGGAGCATCAGATCCCCTGGAACTAAGAGTTAAAGATGGTTGTTAGCTGCCACGTGGGTGTTGGGAACTAAACCCAGGTCCTCTGCAAGAGCAGCCAGTGCTCTTAACCACAGAGTGGTGTCTCCAGCCCTGACACACCCAGCTTTTTTACATGGGTTTGGGAATGAAATGTAGTGCTTATAAGACAAGGCTTACACACCAAGCCATCTCCCCAGACTCCTGTGTGTCTTTGCATGGCTTGACAGTTTGTTTCTTTCTGTACTCAATAACATCCCATTGTCTGGAATCGTGGTGTGTTTATGTATTCCCCAGCTAAACAATCTCCACGTCCTGGCGGTTACAGATGAAGTTGGAACCCACAGAATTTTCTCAAGATGAAGTACATCTGGGAATTTGATTGTTTGATGTTTCATTCTAAGCCTTGTGATGTGATGAATTACATTTCTTGGCTACTGACATTCAAAGTGCATGTTGCTATGGTTGAATTCATATTCAATCTTAAGTTACCATTTTCTATTTGTTGTCCTTCCTGTTTTTCATGTTTTTGTCTACTGGTCTTATGTTTGTTTTACTTGTTTGTTTAGAGACAGGGTCTCCCTGTCTGGAACTCACTATGTAGACCTGGCTGACTTCAAACTCACAGAGCACCAGCCTCTTCCTCCTGAGTGTTGGGACTAAAGATGTGCACCACCATGCCTGGTTTGTAATTTAGTCTTCTGTGGTTTTATCTTGTGTGTGTGTGTGTGTGTGTGTGTGTGTGTGTGTGTACATGTACGTGTTCCAGTGTGAATGTGGGTACACATCCCACAGCTTGTTATGAGGCCATCAGAGGACAGCTTCAGTTGTCAGTCCTCAGCTTCTCTCTTCTTAGTCTCCATGTGTGCACCAGGCTAGCTGGTCCATAGGCTCCAGGTGTTAGAAATAGGCTGGGGTTACAAGAATGACCACATAATCCAAGGGGTCTCATCACGATTACACTTTACTTCTGTGGAAGGATGAGTTGCATAACAAGTTCCGGCAAGCAAGTCCATTGGGGTTTTATTCCTAACGCAAGGGCTCTGTGCCTCGTTCAGTTGCTCAGCCTTTGGCCTCACGTTGTTATGGTGTGGCACAGTTCAGGAAGGAGAAGCTATTTCTGCAGGGAGCTAAAAACTCAGGCGAATCAAAACTTAGATTCCACAAACTAGAAACTTAAGAGGGGGTTTAAAAAAATGGCTTTTTTTTTTTTTTTAAGAAATGGAGCCACGGGCTGTGGAGACAGTGCAGCCATTAAAGGCTGAGGCTAAGAACTGCAAAAAAAAAAAAAAAAAAGAAATGGAGTCACCATAGCTCAGCTAATCTTTTGGCTGACAGGAGACTTTTCCTGCCTCTGCCTCCCATCTCATCATAGGAGCCGGGATTCCAGACCTGGGCTGCCACACCCACCTTTCCCTGGGGTCTGGGGATTCAGACGCAGGTCCTCACACCTGCCGCAGTCCCCCACCGAGCCTTCTCCCAGCTTCTTTGCAGTTTTAGTTACGCATTCTCTCCTAGTCTTTGGTTTGGCCTTTTAATCTCTTGAAGAAAAATTCTTAATTTTAATAAAATCCAAATTTTATATTTTTGTTTATTTGCCAGTTAATGTTTTAGTGTGTTTTGCCCACGGACATGGAAGTCTAGAGCAGCATGACACTCGAGGAGGTTTCCGTAAATGGACAGAGGGTCCTCTTGTCTTCCTTTTCTCCATCCTGCTGCCTGAAGCACATAATGGCTGGAGGAATATCATTGAAATTGAAAGAGCCTGAGACTTCATGAGAACGCAGCGCCAGCCCTTAAACTGTCGACTTCCAGATTTACTTTTTTAAATTTTATTTATTTTTTATGTGTATGAATGCACTGTCTGCATGCAGGTTTGTGCACCTGTGTTGTGCAATGCCGCGGAGGTCAGAAGAGGGTCTTGGATTCTCCTGGAACTGGAGTTAAAGATGGTTCTCAGCCGCCATGTGGGTGCTGGGGATCGAACCTGGGTCCTCTGCAAGAGCAGTCGGCGCTCTCAACTGCTAGGCCATCTCTCCAGCCCAAGATTTACTTTTTGTAAGGCAGAGAGAAACTTCTGTTATTCAGGGCTTTGTTGGTCATAGCTGAACCCAATCATAACCATCACATAAAGTCAGAAAGGGAAGAAATACATCCTTAAAGGCAGACCCTCGGTGACACACTTCCTCCACCCAGGCCCACTTCATACTAGCCCATTCAGCTCTGAAGTCAAGAGATTAATCCACCCATGAAGTTAGCACCCTCGTTACCCACCACCTGGGATCCAGCCTCCCACGCACGAACCTTTCATTGCAGTGTCATGGAGCCCTGGCTGCCTTGAGCTCAGTAGGTAGCCAAGGGTAACCCAGAACTGAGGCTGGGATTACAGGTGTGCACCACTAAGCCCAGTTTATGTGGCGATGGAGAGTAGACTCCCGGCTTTGTGTGTGTTAGTAATTAGGAGTCGGGGGCTACACCTCATCTTTTTTACTTGGATGGACGGTACAGGTCTCATGGGGTAAAGTGATCTCATGAGAGTTTGTTGTTATAAAGGGATGCCACCCATAAGCTTGTCCCTTCTGCATGCAGCCACACCAGAGACGTTGCTTCACCATACTACAAGGCAGCCAAGGGCTCCCTCATCTGATTTTTTTCTTTTCAGCCTTTGAAAGTGTGAGTTCAATAAACTTCATTGATAAGGTACAAGCCTCAGATACGGTGTCATAGCAACACAGAACAAATGAACAGAAAGAGATTAATTAGGTTAGATTAAGTCAGAATAGGACTCAAATCCTTACGAGAGGAGATGGAGATGGACCAGGGAGGAGGCTCAATTAGCAAAGCACTTGCCACACAAGCCCGAGGAACTGAGTATAATCTCCCATGCCCCATAAGAGCCAAACGTGGCTTGTAATTACATGCTTGTATTTCCAGCACTGTGAGAGCCAGAGAAAGGCCAATAAGATAGCTAAAGGCACGTGCTTCTGAGCCTGAGGACTGGAGTTACATCCTCTGATGTAACTCCACCCACTGGTGGAACTCCTACAAATTGCCCTCTGACCTTCAAAAGCACACTGTGGCATACACTGTCCACACACACACACACACACACACACACACAAAAATCTTAAAAAAACATGATGTTTAGTTTCCAAAGAACAATACCCAATTTTGACCTATGGCCTCCACATACACACACCCACGTACATGTACATACAAGAAGAGAGGTACACATTAGGATAGGTATGCATGGAGAAAGGGCTCTCTGTAAGCCAAGAAAGGTCTGGGGAAAAATAACCCTGCCCTCACCTACAGGGTCAATTTTTATTATCAGCTTGAGTGAGGGGCTGAGGAGATGATGGCTCAGTGGTTGAGAGAACTTGCTGCTCTGCAAAGAACCCGAGTGTGGTTCCCAGCACCCACATAGGGTGACTTACGACCCCCTATAACTCCAGCTCCAGGGGGTCTGATTCCTTCTTCTGGCCTTCATAAGGACTTGCATGTACACATGTACACACACACACATACACACACATGTACATATGTACACTCATACACACATGCACGCACAAAACTAAAATAATAAAATTAATTTAAAATTTTTATTTTATTTTTATTTATTTCTGTATGTGTATCAATGTACTGTTTGCATGCAGGTTTGTGCACCCGTGTCTTGCAATGCTGTGGAGGTCAGAAGAGGGTGTCGGATTCCCCTGGAACTGGAGTTCTGGAATTGGAGTTACGGACGGTTCTCGGCTGCCATGTGGGTGCTGGGGATGGAACCTGGGTCCTCTGTAAGAGCGGTCGGTGCTCCTAACCGCTAGGCCATCTCTCTAGCCCTAAAAATGTTTTAAAAGAAAAAAAAAAACTTGGTGAAGTCTACCTCTGGGTGTGCCTGAGGTACTTCCAGACTCTTGGTAATGAGCGCTCTGACATGCTCAATGAATGGCTCTAGACATTGATTACTCACACTCTGAGGGGTGGTGATAATAAATAATAAAATAGCTATAAAATAAATCTTCCTCATTCAAGTAATTTCCGTCAGGTATTTGACCACGGTAATGAGAAAATAATGAATACAGGGCCACCTTTCACACTGCTGTTATTTTATATTTATTATTATTGGTATTTGTTTTATATATATGAGGGTATTTATTGCCTGCATATATGTAAGTGCATCCATGTCATACAATGCCCACAGAGATCCTAAGAGGTCATCATAGCCCCTGGAACTATAGTTTTGGATGGTTGTTAGCCACCATGTTGGGGCTGGGAACTGAACCTGGGTCCTCTGCAAGAACAACCACTGCTCTTAACTGCTAGGCCATCTCTCCAGCCCTTTTTTTTTTAAAAGAGTAATTTCGCTGGGAGTGGTGGCACACACCTTTAATCCTAGCACTTGGGAGGCAGAGGCAGGAGGATCTTTGTGAGTTCAAGGCCATACTGGTCTACAGAGTTAGTTCCAGGACAGCTGGGGCTACAGGGAGACCCTGTCTCGAAAAAAACAAAAAAAAAAGAGTAAATTTATTGGGCTGGAGAGATGGCTCAGCAGTTGGGAGCACCGACTGCTCTTGCAGAGGACCCAGGTTCGATTCCCAGCACCCACGTGGTGGCCAAGAACCGTCCTTAAGCTGGGTGTAGTGGTGCATGCCTTTGATCCTAGCACTCGGGAGGCAGAGGCAGGTGGATCTCTGAGTTCAAGGTCAGCCTGGTCTACAGAGTGAGTTCCAGGCCAGCTGGGGCTATAGGGAGACCCTGCCTCAATAAATAAATAAATAAATAAATAAGAAAGAAATGCAGGCAAAACATTTAAAAAAAAAGGAGATTTATTTAGCTTCACTGAGAAGGAAATTATAATCACATTGTGGAAACAAAGTCAGCTAACTGAGAAAAGCAAAGGCCGTTTATTCAGAGCTGGCTGCGGCCGGGAGCATTACTATCTCTGGCATTTCAGCAGAGGCTCAAAGGCAGACGGACAACTGGAAAGGAAGTCTCTGGAAACACAGTGACTACAGGCAGCTGACCCAGGGACACCGGGGGTGACTAACATGCAGGACTTTCTCTGTGTGGGTCAAGGGAACATATTTGACCTCAGATGGGTGCTAAGTTGGAAGGGAGAGCAGAACCACAGAAGCCGGATGTTGCTGCCTAGTCCTGGCTGCTTGGAGCTCGGCTATCACTGAGCTTCCTGAGCTGAGGGCTGGAGGCAGTGGCCTGGTTTCCTCCAAGTCAGCTTCCTTATAGGCAGCAGAGAGCAGGGCAAAATCCTAGAAAAGGAAAAAAACGCTGGATCTACAGTTCAGTGGTTACAGGAAGTGAATCACCTCCTTGAGTCGGAAAACCCACAACTTCCTTTTTACTTATGTATTTAAATATTTCTCCTCTTCCTTCTCCTTATTCTTATTCTATCTTTTAGCTTTGTGCAGTGGCAGTATCGTAGCCAATGAGGTTTACCCAAGGCACGATTATTGCTAATTGAAAGCTATTCTTATTCTATCTTTTTGAGGCAGGGTCTCCCAGCCTGGGCCTAAAACTTGCTATGTAGACCAGGCTGCCCTTGAACTCACACTGATCCACCTGCCTCTGCCTCCAGAGTGCTGGGATTGAAGGTATGAATCACCAGGCCTGACTCTATATGTTTCTGTTTTAGTTATTTTTATTTTTTAATTGTATATGTATGAGTGAATTGCCTGCGTGCATGTAAGTGCACCCAACTCATGCCCAGAGAGATCTGAAGAGGGCATCAGATCCCCTGGAAATGGAGTTACAGACAGGTTGTTACCTGCCATGTAGGTACTGGGAATCAAACCTGAGTCCTCTGCAAGAGTAGCCAGTGCTCTTAACTCCTGAACCATTTCTCCAGCCCCATATGTATTTATAGATTTACAGAGCTCTGCCCCCGGGTTATGAACTGGCTACCTGTGGCTGGTTTAAGATGAACAGCTCCACTACTGTGCTCCAGGGGACTACAGAGGGATGGCCCTTGCGGTGGTGGCTGTCCTGAGCCCTGATCCCTCTGTATGCATGTGTAGGAAGCTGTTCCAACTCATTCCACCTCCAGCCACAGTTACCCTGTGATCGATTGATTGGCTCAATACTCACCCCTGAAGCCTTTTGGTAATCATCCCCATATTAATTACTGTTCTCATTACTTCAACAAAATGCCTCAAAAAAGGAAGAGTTGGATTTGGCTCACAGTTTGAAGATACAGGCCTTCACGGTGGGGCAGTCAAGGCACCAGGTTAGGCAGCTGGTCACACTGCGTCTGGAGTCAGGAAGCAGAGAGAGATGAACGCTGGTGCTCAGCTCACTATCTCCTTTTTATTCGGTCCAGGACCCCAGCCCAAGGGATGGTGCTGCTCACAATTTGGGTGGGTGTTCACACCTCAATTAACCCAGTCTAGACATTAAGAGATGCCCAGAGATTTTTCTTCTAGGTAATTCTGGATCCTATCAAACTGACAATATTAAATATCGCCCCCCCAAGCTTGGGCTGCCCCATGGGCTGAGAGCTGATAGGATGTGCTCATTTGCATTTCTCTCTGTGCTAATGAAACAAAGATCCAGGCCCGGCTCACCCACCGTCACTCTTCTCCTCTTGTCTCGGCAAAACCTTCCCTGGCCATCTCGATTCCCTGGAGACCCTTCCATGGGTCCTGCTCAAAGTAGCCAGTGTGGCCATGTTCTAGCAGACCCAGGCCAGGATACTGCTGTCGCATGACCCTCCAGCTGCTCTCTGTGTCACTCAGCCTATGGTAGTAGGCCAAAGTCTGAACTACGGCTGACAAGAGGCCATGTCAGCAACTGGCAAACTGCAGCCCTACCGAAGCAGTTCCTCACATGTTTGCCACGACCCACGGCTGTCTGCTTGCTATGCTGGTACATCGGGGACCACCTCGGCCCGTGTCACATAGCCAACAATCAGTCCCACAAATAGTCAAAGACAGCCCTGTGCTACCAGTCACAAACGCACACGCTGGAGCAAGTCCTGCAGGCCTTTTGACGATGGTATCCCCAGAGGCTATGTAACACAAACAGCAACCTGCCCCACTAGGCCTGTCCCAAGAACCTGATGGGCTATAACAACAGCACATGGCCCTGTGTGTATTCATGCACATGCATACATTTATGTGTCTGCACATGTGGAAATGCATATCATGTGCATATGTGCTTGACTATGTTTACATGCACACACATGTACATGTGTATTTGCCTGTGTGCTACTGGGCCTGGTGCCTAGGGCCTTACACATTCTAACACATGCTCTTCCTCTGAGCTCACAGCAGCCACTCCATTTTCCTTTTTGCTTGACTCCACACTTCCTCTCTCCTATCTGCTGATTTGCTCTCTGTAGTCCTATAACACAGGGTATCTGAATTTCCTGTCCCTGCCTTACCCCCAGCAGCGGGACCACAGGCCCCCAGGCCCAGCTTTACCTCTTTGTTCTCACATATCCCATAAAAATAACTTAGTCCATGGCCCACATACTGTCTGTGATTTCTTCCATATTCACATGGAATAAGAGTGAAGCACACATGCATATTGGTACATGTGGACACCTGAATGAATTGCACATGTAGAAGGCTTAAGTGGGTCCCCATGTCACACGTCTTCTGCCACCATACCTGGCATCATCCAGTTCTTGATAATGATCTGCCCTTGCTTATTCATTTGGGGTTAGTCCCTGTATTATAAGAGTTAGGGTCAGAGCCTAGTCCCTGATAGCTTCCCTAACAGGCTGGGTTTGGCTACCTGTCCTCAATAAGTCAACTAAACAAACAAGCAGTAGTGAAAACAGAAAGCAGAGATCTGTTCCATGTGGCCACACTGGGAGGAGGAAGAGAGGCCCAGCGACTCTCACCCAAGTCCATCTTTAGGGTCCTGATATAGGTTTAGGTTTAAACAGAGGGAAAGAGGTATATACAGCTAAGTAGTCCTGGTCAAGATGTGGTCCCTCCGTCAACACTATCTCAGCTGTGATCTCTCCAGCAAGGTGACCATATAAGCTGTAGACCTCTACAAGATCCTCCTCTGGCTAGCCCAAGGGCCCGGACTTTTCCTTCCCCCAGTATAAGATTCCTGGATAAATCAGTTTCTTGGGAGTCCATTGTCTGGATAATCTGGCAGCTGCAGCTGGGACACATGCAGGTGGGCTTCTCGGAGTCCATGCCCCAGTGGATCTGCATCTTACATTTCAGCTGCTTTCTAGAACACTGACATGCACCCCAGGAAAGACCTGTGCCGAGGCTGTCACCAGCCTGTGTGACACCCTGTGTGCTCCCAGTTCTGTGCATCCAGCACAGCTCAGTCCAAAGCCCTCCACACATCCACCACCTGTTCTTTCTCCCGCTTCACGGCCCAGCCAAACTTCAGGCTCCATCCGCCCCTCTTCAGTCTAGCTAAAAAATCACACCCCAATTCCCTTTTCCAGTTCCAGCAGAACAAGGCGAGCAGGGGCACCCCAACCATCAGCCCCCTCTGCTGCTCTGCTTCTTCACAGAGGACTGGCTACTCACACAGATGTGCCGGCCCCCTGTGGACAAGCGTTACTTTTCATGTGTGCTGTGGTCGGTGGGTGGGTGGCTGCCGAGAAGGCAGAGGTTCCCAGGTCTCTCACTTCCGAGAGCTCTGCTATCCGAAACTTTCAGCCCTTGGAACACAGGAAGCCTCCATGCTCATTTAAGTACTTTGGTCCACACCACAAGCTCTGGTGAGCTAGTAACATCGTCTTAGCAAGTGCGGGAGAGAGCCACGGCATAGCTGAAAGAACGGTTAGCTATGCCACCCTCACTGCCTGTCTCAACAGGATTCCTCTGAAGCAGGTGGTGCGCCCGGATGCGCGGGGGCTGCAGCAGCCAGCAGGGCTCACCATGGCCAGCAGGGGGCTCCGGATCCCTCTCAGACCAGAACCCGGCCAGGGCCCAGGCCTCCTGCAGCGCTCTCTCCTCTCTCCTCTCTCTCCTCTCTCTCCTCTCTCTTCTCTCTCTCTCTCTCTCTCTCTCTCTCTCTCTCTCTCTCTCTCTCTCCTCTCTCTCTCCTCT